>JAQGAF010000428.1:0-52545 GCA_034687865.1 Kryphioiulus occultus | reverse complement strand
TGATTTGCAATGCTTCACGTGACGTCACACGTTTTCGTCACGTCCACGTTTAACGTGGAGCTCACACTCTCTATTCTTACAAGTATATCATAGTACCCTAGCATACTGATTTGGAACGAAAATGGCGTTATCACATGACTAGGATGACTGGCATGCGTTGCAAAAATGTTCCTTAAAGTGTCCCGGAATGCTTTTGTTAGTACAGATCACTGGATCACCTATAAGTTAACTCTTTTTATTTGACGTGATCTTCTACTATACTCAATTAATATCAGCTAGGTAAAGCATTTTTTGAGATATTGAGCTACAGTTTTAGGGTGGAGTTGCTGAAGAATGCTCTACTTTATCCTCAAAATTAAGCTTATAGGTAGACCTACATTAGATTACGGTAGCAGCTGCTGTTCGCTGCTAGTCAGACCCAACTTTTGCGTGCCGGAATCCATTTGCATTTCGCTCGCTCTCTCATTTGTGCAAATTATATTCCAAAATGACAACTTTGTCAAATGTTAATGAGAACAAAAACAACATGACTAATCGATGCAAGATAATTTGTAACGTCGTATATAGTACGGATAATTCGTCCGCAGAGAAATTGTTTGCGAAGTTTCCAATAGCAAAAGGACCGCATTCATATTGTTACAGTGAAACCAACTAATTCCTTTCTCGATAAGAAGAACTTTTTTTGCCTATAGGAAGAAGTTTGAAACATATACTTACCAGAAGTGTCTTCCAAACTGAACATGAAGTCCATGTATCGTTGTTGCCAATCGCTGTTACCCCCTGCTGACCACATCTGACACCACTCGTCCGCGGATACCGCATTATCCTTGTCTTTATCAGCGCGTTTTTTCAAACTATCCCAAATCATGAATAGAGTTTCTCTTGTTTCCTTCGCTTTAGGATTGCCTTCGTCCCATCCTCGAGTACGACAAATTTTCTAAAAAGTAACGTCAATGATTAGTATACTTTTCCGTATTAATGACAAAATATAGTTTTATGAAAATGGCCGAACCAAAGATCGAACAGAATCAGACCTGCTTATTAAATTTTGCATGGGGTTTGTGCACACTGCTCTATAATATAACACAGTATTGCTAAAATGGCAACAAAGATACTGTACTTTGCCTATATAGCTATTGACAAATTTAACGAAACCCATCCTTATTCGCTAAATAGTCTGGAGTTTTCAAGAGGCCGATAACAGGTTTAAGACTCCAATTCCAGTTAGTGAATAAACCACAGGGATTCACGAATAGATCATTTAGTAGTTTCACCATTACAGTTAAGGTGGTTTGGTAAAGTGATTGCAAAATTGCTTCTAAGTTGTCAACGTAATTGACAATTTCACATTTAACCAAGTCGCAATTAAATAAATTGGCTGGTCCTGATTTAACGTAATTACGCTCAGCGTATATACCGGTATAGTTATACGGTTTATGTTGCAGTAAAGTTATAAATCCAAGGAAGGAACTTTATTAGCGTTAGAAGAACTCAATACCGCATAAACCTACCATATATTGCAAAGTAAATAGCGTAAAAGATTTCGTTGAATTTGAGCCAATTCTATTTAATTTTATCAATAATTTGCGTACACGCAACTTTCGAATTACTTGATCTATACCAGCATAGACCTGATAGCAGATATACAGTACATGTATATATACGCGTGACCACACCGAGGACTCCCTAGAAACTAAAGTGGAACCTGTGGTGTAACTCGGTTGTAAATGACATTTAGACATACTGACGGAGATCAATGGTCATTAATTGATTGTCCCATAGCCCTACCAACATAATGTTATCAATCTTTCAAGCGTCTGCGGATGCAGGTTTATTTCAATTTCAAAGTTGATTAGTTTACTCTGGGTGCCCCAGTGGAATTGTAACTTTCGCTACAGTGTCACTCATAATTTGTAAGTTCTAAACAGGTGACGTATTGCCATAGATGCATTAGCTCATAAAGCGTACGCTGCCTGGTGATACGGTCAAATGCACTATGTTTAGTGTACATTATCTCATTTTTCAATGAGCCACCATCTTCACGTGAAGATTCCTTGCAAATGAGTAGCTCCACAGTGGGGATTATGGGACTACAATTGCTTGAAAGTAGTGTTAATAATAATAATTTTTTTCATGACACCAAAACCGGCAACAGATACCTACTGTATAGTGAAATTTGAATAACTTTATAAGAATCACAGTATCTATTTTGAGCTAAGGGATAGTGTTTTATTGTCAAAGTGACGATTCTCGCAATGCAACCTCTGCTTCTATACAAAAGGGGATTTGACTTGAGATTTCTGCAACTTGTATGTTCAGTACGTGGGATCACTGAAGTTCTTGAAGAAGGTTGTGCGGTTGTGTATATGCTTGACATTCACGCACCATCGGATCAATGAAGATTCACTTATTAGGGGTTACTTGATTTTGCTTTTTCAGGGGATAAAGCGATCAAAGTACTTACTTCTATCGCCAAATCGAAATCTTTTTCTTCGATCGTTCCACTATGGTTAAAATCTGAAAAGAGGAGGAAAAGGATGACGTCATTCGGGGTGCATAAAGAACTCGTTTTACTCTGGATATTTACTCTTCAAAGCAAGAGCATTTGCGCGTGATTTCACCTTTGATGGAAAAAATTCAATACCCAAATGGCTCTCATTGCTCTCACTACTTACACCTTTAATGCTGGAGATAAACTATAAATAGTGTGCTACGTTCCAGAATGGGGCATTACGGTATTCCTACATGATCGATGAAACGTGGCAAAAACTCGATAGTGGGTGAAAACGACTCGATGTAGGTATTAATTCGGTGGTCAAATATTGGTTAAAGCGCCGTAAATGCGCGCTATCTCAACAGTTCACTGCCCTAGAATTATATCCGTTTTTGCATGCAAGAACGTATAACATTTGGCTTTTATCCGTTAAATGTGGCGTATTAGATAACAACAGATGTCTGTTGCAGGTAAGCTTCCTCCCATTGCAATGTTAGCTTTTTCTGTTTTGTAGCATATTGATTTATTTTGCATTATGCAGCACTTTTATTTTACTCTACGAACATTTTTAACCAATTTCGAAGCAGGATATGGAATCTACATGTAAACCCATCGAAACAAATTTTTCAATACGTTGCGTTGTACAAAAATGTACACACTGGAGAAGGTAAATCATTTTTGCAAGATTACGGGGTCCTGAAAAAGTGACGTTATTATTCATTGTTTCCTTTGTTTGATATTTAGAATACAAGTCTCACAATTTTGAAAACGACCATAAAATACTAAGTTTTGGTAACAGCTCTGAATGCCTCAACAGTCTAATATAACACTTTCTTCATGCAAGTAACGTACATGTAATTGAAGGACTTTTGGTCACATTTTCAAGAAAGCTATGAATTCTTGAAAGTGTGAATGTGACTGCTGCTTTGAGTTTGAACCTCATTTATTTAAAAGCACATGCAGTATATAGTACGAGGTATTATTTTTAATCATGCAATTAGTGCAATCATACTCTTTAATTGCAATTTCCATCAAATTGATATTCGTATCCAGCATGTGTAGATTGACTGGAGCATAAACTGCACAGAACCCGAATACAAATGAAGTGAAATATTGGTTGGACGTATACAGTGGCTTTATGAAAACATAATTTGTCGGAATGTTCAATAAATTGTATGCCTATATAAATTTATGTTATAACAATGTTCCTACAGACGCTTTATAATGAGAACGTGATTTAACACTCCAGGGACGCAGCGGAGAAGTAAACTTATATGTGTTCTACGCTGTTTGAACCAAATAAAAGCATTGTTAGGTTTCACCTCGCAATTTTGATGACGAAGCTCAAAGTTGGCATGACACACGATCTAAGAGATCTAGAGGCCTGCTGTTATAAACTGATGAAAAAACATGATGGATAATGATAATTATATTCTAACATGTTCTAGAAAATGGACGGTATATCATCAGAAATCATCTATGTCAGAAATGTTCATCTAAAGAATTGTTGGATTTGAATATACATGTACATGTAAGTTGTTTCAAACAAGATTACTATTCATGCGTATTAATCCGAAACTGGGAGACATTTAAGTTATGCTCGATAGCCTCGTCTGTGTTTTTAGAATGATTTTACACAATATCTAACGAAAACACTTTCTATTTAACCGATATTTTTTCTCAAACACTTTATGCTAATTGAAATAAATTAAAATATTACCAAATATCACATTGAAGACGTGCATTAACTTCTTGCGACGGAATTCCGAAATACCAGCCATTTTCTAAGGTTATCTGGAAAAAAAACAAGCAATTATTAGATTTTTATTATGATAGTGGGTACCATCATCTCCGAACTTCTCCAACATTCGTTCGTCCCTGTTTCATATATCGGGTTTGAACTAATTGTCTGAAAGATAGCTGTTGAAATTCATTTGATGTAGTAGGCGCGAGGTTTATCGGTGAGAATGGCTATAGAAATAGGCCGTAATGAGAAAAATTTCAATCGCCATATCTCGTGAATAAATCATATTAATTCATAAGCAGATGAGACGTATTAGTGGGCACTTTTATGGTGCACTCAAAAACAATAAACGGGCTGCGGTTGGTTAGCTGATTCGCATGATGCTTTCATGCATAATAATCCCCAACAGCCAGTAATTTTGTAAACAAGGCTTACGTCGAGATATTTTTCATAGCAGGGTGTGCTTTAATTGGCGCATAAACAAAATTCATAAGGCTACACGGCATGTCCTGCTACTATCTCATTAGTCTTTAAACCACATCTGGAAGATGGCTGGAGAACACACTCGAATTAATAATTCATATTTATCGCTGACGCATAAGCCAATGGCATATTTACAATGTTAATCTGGCCTCGAATGAGAGGAAACCCCAATGCTATTTGTGAACACAGCTATGAATGTTCACATACCGGTACACTAGGTCCTAGCTAATAATTTGAATTCTAGCTTTAACATAATTGTTGCCATTAAAGCCTAAATATTTCCTCATTTCAGTTTTTGCTAATTAAATAAGAAATATGCTATTAATGACCACTGTTATGTGTTAGGGGTGTTTTCCTGTTTGGAATTATATTAAAATAGAAATAATGCGTATCCAGAATTACCAAGTATACACCGTAATTATCAGTTGGGTTGCCATAGATAACTTCAATTGTACAATATATAGATACTGTCAATTATACCTCTTGTACGCCGTATATAGTAACTTATAAATACAACAAGTAATCATTGTTACACATGTAACAAAGCTATCATTGCTATAAAAAATTTAAAAATGCTTGCGTACATCATCGTAGACGTAGAATTGATTGTGACATCCAGCTATGCTTCAAAATTGACTTTCAATCTTCATAAATTGTGCATCTCCCATAACATACCCAATGAGATCCTCATAGCTATACTGATATCTACACCGTTTAATTATTTTACTTCTTAAAATATGCCGCGAGGAAGTGTGGGGTTAACAAAATGCATCGCCTTAGGGTAGTCATTGATTTTAATTTATAACCGAAAAAAATACTTTTATGCTGTGAAGTTCAATCATCGTTAAATTTGTTTCATCTTTAAGAGGACCCACATGGCAAACTTCACTTCATACATGTATATAGCGGTTCCAATATTGATTTTTTTCATAAATAAAAACTCATTCACTATGATTTGTAGGACAATTTTTGCATAAAAATTACAGTTGATTTTCATGGTGACCCCGCGTTTACCATTCTAAATCTTTCTTGCCACTACTTTATTGCAATACACCTACTAACAATTTAGGATATTTCAAACAGAAAGATATGTGCTCACTTCCGAGGCTTTAAACTACTCAGAAAGCTACATGCTGTTTTTTTCCTTTCACGTGTAGGCCTAATTTATAACGAATCATAACATATCATGAAGGTGTTTATACGAACCAAAGTATCTTCAAAGCAGCTTCAGATTACGGATTTTCACCACACAGACCCAATAAATAATTTGCATGCTTTATATAGTCGCAGTTTTGATCTCTGCAACAGGTGCACAGTGATGCAAAGTGTCAATTTTGATACTTTGATAATTTTCGATAAAAGCTATCTTATTGTTTGTTTTGTGGTGAAACCATATATACTTGAATAAATAGTTTACATCAGAATATAATTTCTCATTACCTAGCGTGTTCAGGAGGCCCATGACCATGACCAGAAAAGTTCTCCAAATTACTGAATCTATTGCTGAATGTTTGAATTTGACATGTATCTTTGGGCAATACAATTTTAATACCTTAAATAGATATCGACAAGAAAATATTTAATTGTAGAATTGTTCAATAAGTGAAATTAGTTTACCTTAGTGGACAGGGTTAACCCTTAACCAATTCACATTATATTGATTCGCTTACCCTACGGTGTTTTTGCCTGGATTCTTTAATACTTATTACGCAGTCTTTCCTATAAATTGGTCCTCCCTTGCTTTATGTCAATTGCCTTTCACCTCTAAAATTTCTTGGAGTTAGATTTTCTCAGGGTCTGGGACAAAGCAGATTGCATCGGTTGACAACTTAGAGGTTTGACCGATTAACGAATTGCATGTTTAAGTAAATGTTGGAAAAGTTGTACAAAATGAGGCATTGACTATTCTTATCATCTAGACTTTGAGAGCAAGTATGGTTGCTTATTATAGTGTCAATGCACATGGAATTTATCACCTTGGTTTTCTTTCACATGCACATCCCAGCTTCCCAAACCTGGGGAAATTGCTATAAATTTGGGTAAAAGTGGACTTTCTTTGGGTAACGACACACCTTGGAATATTGGTTAAAATTGACACGTAAACGTTCAGAATTGGAAGTAGTGTTGAAAAAGTGATTTACCAATGGTTACTGATACTCTAAAACAGTCCAACAAGTATTTGTCGTTTAATAAATACGCCACATGCTTGATTATTAGATTAAATTATTTTTGCTACAAATACGATTATAGTCCAGAAGTTATTTCATAAATCGATAATGGCGTGTACCGTGGTTTTTAGTCGAAGTTTCCCATTACACAATGAAAAGAAAACCCCGATATGGCAGATTGGTTCCTTCTATTTGGCTTCATTCGAAATGTTAAATTAAAAATAATGTAACTTCCGAGCATCTCAGTATTCCTAATGACAAATACGAATTAAGGCAGTGCATTAATATTTCAATGTTGCGTGAATTCCATTCTTATAATGGTGGTTGGAAAAAGTAATGGTCAGAGGAAAATACATTTTTTAACCTGGGAAAGTTAGGGAATTTTGTTACTAAATCTGTGGAAACCTTGGTTTTTCCTCTGGTTCCATTTGTTTTATTTTTTTGTCTGGCAGCAGTTTTATTGAAAGCCATATTCAATCTCGTGCCATTCTGTTACGAATCATAAAACAAGGCTGAAAAAGGGAGTTTCGTGATCCGCTTCAAAACAGAATTACCAGACTCGAAAGAGCGAGGAATGAACAAAGCTAAGAGAAAGTACATGTATTTGCGGCATTATTAATTTGAATGTTTCGTAGGGTCAAAGTGCTTTCCGGTTTTCGTCGTGGCTTATGCGCCCATATTTCTTCGCACAATAGATCTTATGGATCCACGCTGTATTGGCATTTTCCAGCAAGTCTACAGGCCTAGCTCCATGGAGCCTTCGATTGCATCTGAGGCAATACATGTACGTGTATGTCGTTGATATTTCCTCATGGGTTATGATATCAATAAATGGCCTGGTGCGATTTTTATTTCCGTCCAGGATTTTAACAAGTAAAAGGAGGACCGTACGAGCCGTTAGCACGACATGCTGCAGTTGATTTCATACAGTGGCCACACCGGCCACGAAACATATTTGTCAAGTCATAAAGTTCACTAATGGTACTAACCCGTGAATGACGGTCGTTATTAATTGAAAAGCACAGAGTCCACTCCCAATGGCCACATAAAGTAAATCAAAAGCAACAATGAGCTGCTGGCCAAAGGCTGGCTAGGGAGGTTTTCTCTGTGTACTCCAGTGGAAATTGTGCACCTCACTTTTACTAGAATTCATTGATGTTTCAACTCCTGCGTTTTATTGGTCTAAAGGACGTGTCCTCCATGGCATTGTTTCTAGTAGTTCTCCTCAATAAATATAAAATGGAATTTATGTGGAGATAATTAACGGATGTGTTGTATAATTGTAGGCATTTCATCTCTATTACGGATAGTCATAAGTCACTAAACTGCGTTTATGATTATGGACGTTGAAAACATGCGTAGCATCATATCGTCGCTATGCATTATAGCTTATATACATGTATTTATAGCCATTCATTTTGATTTCACTGTACAGTATACATATGCATATACAGTACAGTGCTGTAAAATTTATGCAAACACGTGGACGGTACCAAATGCCTCAAAATCGATTTCTTTATGGAGGAATAACGTCAACAAAATTTCTCCGAAATTAAGAAATACGTTTTCAACTAAGGCGTCATTCATTGTACACGTAGTTTATCCTGCTATCGTAAATGTAAACTTAGGCAATTTTTCTTTCATATTGGAAACAGTGTTTCCCGTGAGTCCGTGACGGTCTACTATCAACCAAAACTACTGCAACCTGTTACTTATCTTCAACATAGCAACGAAATTGATGTCAAGTTCAGTGATAGTTCGGTTTATTTAGTTTAGTATACCAATGTCCGATTTCGAGCATTTACTTTCAGTTCAAAAATGTCGTTTTCTCGATCCTCTCTCGAAGGTAATCCAACGAAAATCGCATTATTGATTTTAAAAGACACAGCTAATACATCATTAAATCGGAATATTTATAGGCAATCTTGAGTCTGAAGTTTACATGTGTAGGTGAACGAAGCAGAGAAAGCATTGGACTGTTATAAAACGTTTACTGCAAGGCTCTCTTTAGGAATTGTGACCGTTTTTAAGGTTCAGGGAAATATCTTTATTTTTAGGGTACATCCAGATGCCGTGCAAGGTGACTGATGCGATGTTACGTTTCAGTAGACGCCCATCGTATAAGTATAGGAACGGTTGGATAAGATCTGCCTCTTTTGATATTGTATGGGAATGGTAGTTTTGGAAAAAAAATCAATGTTAGTAATTTCTTAAAGCAAGCTTGCGTGACAGATGCGACTGGAAATGACAGTAGATGGAGGGATGAATTGTCGAGAAGGCTCGCGCGTTTATATTGGACCGCATACCGGTGCATTATAAATGTGATTCAGGCAGTTAATTTTGGCCTGATGCACGTAAGCGTACGGGATATAACCTGTGCGTGAACGGTGGGTTGTTTACTTATTGACATTTACAAGCCCCGTGATGGCTGCAAACATAGACGTGCTAACCATAAGCTTAAACTTGAACATGAATAGATACTTACATGTACATTGTATCTAATTTAAAGCAGTTGCATTCATCAAGATTTGTAATCGAAAGCCAATAATGCCGATGATTTGACTTGTAAAATTCAATTTGTAATATGAAGAACCTTCCTATCCTGGGCAATTCCATGAATTAATGTCGCATATGGAGACCATTCAGTTATCACGAGGCACCATAAAATACCAATAAGGTGTGTTTTTTTACAATAACTGTGAATGGATAAATAAAGACGCGGTTGTACTTTGTACTTTGTACTATATACGCTTCTCCTAACGGCTTGTTGGAGGCTGGCAGTGATTGCTTGTCAGTTAGGGGCAGCGAAATGAGAAATTACTTTGTTGTTAGTTTAGGTAATGTTAAACATAAAAAAGGATAAATTCCGACAGCTAGGGCCGGTGTCATTCTTGTCTTTTCGACTTGTACAGTTGAAACATACATTAAATATTGTGTGCACATTTGAAGTAGGAACAATATACCAAGTATTCTGTATACAATGAAATGCTATACAATTTGATTGAATACTTTAGGGATCCAGTAGGGGAAATTTGATCATCTTGTAGCGCTTTCGAGAAGAAATTCAAAACCAATTTAATTTGTGTAACGTCACTTTAAAAATTAAAATAAATATTCCTTGGAATATCTCGGTTACAAATCTAGCGAATTTTCCGTCCTTGACTTGTACATGTATAGCCAAACAGAAATTGTCCGCATCACGCATGTTTCAAATATATAACCTTATCTAACCTTAATTGTATTTTTAAGATCTTTACGATACGACGCTTTACGACTAGGTACTCTGCACAGTGTTCATGCAGTTGTTCAAATTTTTTTTTTATCAGCTATCCTTTCGCCAAAAGGCATTAGAGATTTCATTAGTCTGTGAGCAATAGAGTCGTGTTTGTTCATTTAAAACAAGTAAATAGATGTACCCTTTCAGTATGGTCGGGCATTTATTATCGATGTCTGTTTTCAATTAATTGTTAGCGTTTCATCTACTTTGGCATACACTTTTAAAGCACTCCTCCGTGCGCGTTTTAATTAAAGGATTCTTTGTTCTTGAATGTATAATTAGCTGTCTCAAATCTCATTTTCTACTTTAAATGTCTTATGGGTGCTAAGGGTGGGAATGACAAATTGAGATTCGCGCGTGATCCAATGCCATCTGGTGTATTCCTATCACAATTTATATACAGTGTGATTGTTCATATGCTGGAGAACAGATTATTCACCCTCAGGTGAACTGCCGTAAGTTCTTGAGGTTCGAGCATTTAGGCGAGCTATATGCATGTATGCAAATGAAATCTTATGGGTTCGCAATAAATTTTATGGAAATTAATGCAGGGCTTGATTTCTTATTCGATGTGATTTATTTTACTTTCTTGAACTTGTCATCCTAAAGAAATGTTATAGGAAGATAAATTCATTGATAGTCACATATACCGTATGAAATATTTAATGTTGTCAAAAAACATTTAGGTAAAAATGGCTAGTATAACTTGAATAGTTGCCAACGCAGTTTATTGAAAAGTATAAGCATAAATGCTAAATTTAAAGAGGGACATTCATCAACTTACGTGTATGTTACCGGCGCAATGCATTGGTGTTTCGTTTGCTTTACGAGGGCCTATAAACTCGCATTTCCAATTGATATTTTATAAAAGCTCGAAGTAGCCAATTCCAAATATTTGGCGAGCTTATTCCACATGGTTCGAATAATATTGGCCATATTAAGAGGATTGTTTCAGTATAGTTTTATTTTAAATCCAGTGAGAAAATAAAATGAGGTCTTTCAGATTTCATATCCTAAGGTAAAACATTTTGCTAAATAAATCCCTTCCAAAAAGAAAGTCATGGTTGCCCTAGTAACGTTGCGGATCAAATATTGCGCATGCGTCTGTATTATCGAACAAACACGTATACGTTGTACATGTACATGCACTTGCAACAAATGTTATGCTAGAAATATTTCGGGCAATTGTTAAACATACTTTAACGTGACGAAATGCACTGTTGTCATAGTTCTGCTGTTTATTTAATGGCACAATTCTGAATACTGTTTTTATTAACATTACATTTGGAGTTGGTGAGCACGGATGTTCTTATCAACAAAGAAACGTCACCTGAATGACTGTTTTTGTCAATGTGTTTCCTGACGTCTATTAGCTAAATACACATAAATGATGTACCTTCCAAGCTTCGCAGGTGTACATGTATATGGTCAAAAATTGGCAAATACATGTATCAATGTTCTTTTTCTCAACATATGACGCAAATAACGAGCATGTGAACGCCTTGGACGAATAAAAATGATGTTTATCATTACTTTGGTGAGTTTGTCATACTCATCATAGTAAGTTAACATGTCGCACTATGCATTTACTTACCTAATCTATGTGAAGCTTTGAGCCTTTGAATAATATAAATTCTATTATGTGTAATACATAAGGGTGGGCGGTATATCACTATCTATTGTCAATGGGTTGTATTTTTATTAATTATTGATGGATTTTGGCCAAATAAGCTTCATTGTGTTCCAGAATAATGGAAATTTGTTTATAAAACACCATCACTGCCAGAGTGACATCTAGCGCGAATGAGAGAAAATGACCGCCCAGGTGGGTTATGTGTCACACCATTATTGATGGATTTTCTCCGAGTAAACATTCTTGTGTTTCAGAATACGTGAGAATTTGTTTGAAATTCCAAAAATTCCACGTATGACCCTGCTTTGTCAACGAGAAGTTCTAAACGCTATGGTATGGCAGTGGAGTGTCAGGCCAGTCATTGAACTTCGTCATCCTGCCACTCCACTGTCGGCGGACTGGATGCCATTCCACAGCGTTTAGAACTTGTCGTTGACAAAGCAGGACCATGCATGAAACTTTAGGTATTACAACCTCATGTATTCTGATTTTAGGTATTACAAACAAACTCATGTATTGTGATTTTAGGTATTACAAACAAACTCATGTATTCTGAAACACAAGAGAGTTTACTTGGAGAAAATCCATCAATAATAGTGTGACTGTGACACGTCATAACCGGTAAACCCACCTAGGTCGCTATTGTGTCTTTCACTCGCTAGATGTCGCGCTGGTTCTTGTGGACATTTTAAAACAAATTATACATTCTAAAGGAATACACTAATGCTTATTTGGCTAAAATCCATCAATAATTACTAAAAATACAGCTCATTTACAATAGGTGTAGCCATATACAGTAATACAATAACAATGCAATATATAGAATCCTGTATTTATAGCTATGGAAAACCCATTTTTTGTCAATACTGTTATCCACAAATATCAAAATGACCTTAAATAGCATATAACTTAATTTAATTTGTTCGTGAACGATATTGTTGTGCATTTCTGCTGAAGTCATATTATTACAGAATTATGCACATCTTCAAAAGAAACGAAAGGAATAGTACCACTTTTTTAGTCACAATTAAGCCCTTCAAAACAAATGTTGAAAACACTTGTCTGAATTCCATACCAAAAATACTGTTGATTGTGGGAAAGATCAACTTATTCATAGAAGAAAATGTTACAATGTAAACTGTGCATGTTCTAACAATATGGTTAATTCCATATGTTTAATAAACGGTAAATTGTTTCGATTTGACATATTGTTTTTCATGACTATATTCAATCTATTTACGCGGTTTAATGTCTTTGGGTCATTACTGTGTTATCGTTTCGAAGAGGCTGGGGCACAATCATGCACGTACATGAAGTTTATCATCCAATCCTGTACATTGTATTTTTAATGATGAAGTGCACCTAGTATCGCCTTAAGAGCGCTCTTAAAGGACTCTCCACCGACAAGAACACATGTTATCGTTTGTGAAGTGAGACAAGAGCTCGTGCTGAGATGGATCTTCCTGGAGATGCATTCAACTCTGCAATATTATCCAGTCCATACTCTTAATCCCAACATCCCTTCGTTGCTATGGCAACTATTAAATCTTTACCACCTATGCATTTCTACACGAAACCTATTATTAGGTTGAATGTGGCACACATCACCTATACACATGTATATACATATACAGTGTTCAGCATACATGTACGAATAGCGCTGTGCTGCATTTTCCCATCTATCTCTTTCGCCCTCAATACGACAATTTTTGATGTTTATTGCCATATTTGCATTTTCCTAGAGCCACCTTGTCACACAGGTTTGCTACATTTGCTCTTCTGTGTGAGAAGACGATATGTACATAAAACTAGGCGTACTTTTCAAACGATGTGCAAGGCGTATGTCTCTTTTCAAATGTACGATTTACCATAATGTATTGTAATAAAGTCGCATATCCTGTTGAAGTATCCGAAAAAGCGTGAGTTCTTTATATAAACCGTTTACTTAGCCTAGACACATCGGGAAACCTCGACTTCCGAGTTTCAAATAATCATGATTAGGTTGGATCCATGTCGTGAACTTATTACCACATTATACTAGCTTTCCGAAACACCATGCAGTATTTATCCGTCCGTCGTTCTACATGGAAAGATTACTGTAAACATTCAATAGGATTGTTGGTATAAAGCTTTCAAAGCCACCGATTTTTTCTCTTTTCTATATAACCTTCCATTTATTGAGGAAATTCTCAAATATTCTCCTAGTTTGCCCTAAAATGCACTTATGTTTGAAAGTCAAAAATTTTGCTCAGATATGCAAAGATATAAATTTCTAATTGGATTTATCTCCTGCGCACCTTGCACGTAGATGCCTTCTTTCTGATTACGTAACCCAAATTCGAAGAAGAAATGCAATTTTCAAATAAATAATGCATTGTCATGCTTTAGATGTCCGTTGAATTATTTTTAGGATGGTGTGTCACGATGGTTTGGAAGATTTTATATCGCATTTGTAGCTGAAATTTGAGGCTAAGTTGACATGCATATAGAGCACGAACCAGTTTTTACCATTAATAAACTGATATCTTAACAACGGAAAGAATTCATACAATGCACTAAAATTAGACTTTAAATGTTGAATTCAAGACGAATAATTATTCAAGCTCTTTTCTTATCAAGAAAATTTTATTTATTAGAAATTACTAATTAATTTGAAACCTGTTACCATATTTTCTTGAACTACAGTATTTTTCATCAGATATACCGGTGCATCTGGTAAAGAAAGCGAACATTTCACGGAATTTCTGAACTGATATACCTGGTGTATGTAACCTACAGTGTAGTTTGCATTCATGTGATCAGAGGTAACAAATATAACGAAATTGCAAATCCAACTACCTGCAGCACTTGTTTTTTTGCAATTTGGAATATGTCGTATACAGTATATTCACTACCAATACAGAATGCATATAGTTGATGATATAAATAAATTAAATTATTTATTGAAAGCAATTTATTAAATGGAAAGTTTATATAAATATCGTCATTATCTAATTAATATCTAGTTCGAATATTTCGATTGTAGATATTAAAATATTGCATTATAGGCATAGTGCACGAGCTCGTCAAGGCAATATTTGGTTGTATGGAAACCTATGTATACACTGTAGGTTAATTATTCAAAGGTACAGTAGACATGTAAGGGCTTCATCAAAATTTCCATTGAATGAATGAGCTATATAATAATATTGCGCTGCCACTGGTAAAACTCTTACACTTACAAATGGGTTTGGTTCAACTAAATTTATATACAGTACATGTATATATATAATTAGTTTTAAAAATTCTTCGGTAGAAACATTAACATTTTTTGAGTATATTTATTATGGTGTCCCCTTCAATCCACCTCCTCATCATTTTATTTTCTCACTTAATCGCGTGAATCTCGTTCATGATTTTTTGATCGCGTTTGTTTATATCTGATACTCTTCTTTCATATACATGCTTACGGTATTTATTAATCTTTTTACCATCATATGAACATGTTGGAATTGATATTAATTTACAAAATTATTCCCAATCAATTCCGACATGTCGTGAATTAGCTTAATTTAATTCATTATACCGGGTGTGGCAGAATAACTGGGGAGGGCATTCATTCCTTATTATCGAAATGTAAATTGAAGTTGATGACTGATTTGTAGGTTAGAGAGTGGGCAATCCAATGGTCAATTGACCTTTGACCTAATAATTCATCTTAATGGCGATTGTATCGTGTACAAAACACAAAAAATAAAGTAAAACGCTTTAAAACTCGCTCTGCAGCTTCACTGCCATATACCATTTCTCTAGGAAAATCTAACCGCATTTTGAAAATGCTGCATTACCTTAACTAAACTTAGTCATGCATGCATAACGATTACATTGTCTGTGAACAGACAATATAACTTAATTCAGTATATCGATTAACTTGTCTTTATTTATTTATTGAAGTGAATAATGTGTGCTTTAGATTGTTTGAGTTACACTTGTATATTCGCCAATGTATGTATTGTAATTTAATATGTCGTATTAAGTTTCTGCTATTCGATATGAGAAAGAATGAGATTGATATATCCCAACATATATTTAATGGCTGTCTTTGTCCCGCATTACTTCCATAAAACTCGAACCTAAAATCATTGATTTTGACATTCATGCATATATGAAATTTGATGCGATGCCTCAACCTCTCTTACGCTAAATCGGTATTTCGCATTTGAATATTTCTCTTTGAAATGCAATCACCTGTACAAAGCCTGAAACAATATGCAAAGCACATAACGTTCCCTTCAGCCTTTCACAAATAACCATACATTTTCCGAATTATGGACTTCGTGTAGTTATTGATTATAATTTGGCATTTTGCGCGACCCAGTTACACAGAACCAACTAAAAGGGCGCAGAGCCTGAGCAGTATTGCGTGGATTTTCGTTGAACATATTTATTTGCAATACTAACCAGGTTGATGAAGCATTATGGGAAATAATATGAGGGGTTATTTCCGGGAATTCTGTCTTCGGGCGCACTTGCGTGTCTGGAAACTGAATTTTATCCGCCATATAACCATAAATTGGCAGCATATATTGGCAATCCATTACGTTCTTAATGTCTGAAACGGCTTAAGTTGACCTACGTAGGCTTACAAAAAATTCATATAGCTGTTGAATTTTGCATCACGATGAACATTGCTCATTTTGTTGTGTCTGGAAACGAAAGCGTTATACATATAGCAGATTGGAATATAAATTTCTATTTGGTTCTGTCGTCTCCGATGTTGTAGCTTCCTGCCATTGCATCTCAATGGTACGATACACATGTACATAAAGAAATTTCCCACTTTCGTTCTGTACGTTTCTGGACGTGTAAAAAATTGGTGGATGCTCCACGCAAATTGAGCGCGACTGCTTGGAACTGAAACCGTAAAATCGATCGTCCAGATAAAGGTGTTATATTTAGAGCCAAGGTGCAAAATAGACTGGGAAGCAGAATTCTTTATACCTGTAGGAAATTATATTACATTTGTATAGCAGCTCAGCTTTGAAATTCGAAAGAAGCTATTACAATGGCGTGCAGACAACGTTTTCGGATAAATCAGTATTGGCGATGCCAGATTTCATTATGATATGGTCGCATGCGCGCGTGCACCATAAATTCAAGCAGATTTAAAGAATATTGATGCCAATTCATAGAGTTTACATTTGTTCCTATCCACAATTACAAGTGGTTATAGTAGGCTACGTGTAATTGTTAAACCACTGTAAGCATCTCCGTCAACATGCTAATAAGTGGTTGATAGCTTTTTCAAGCGTACATTTTGATTGTGGAACATGTAAGTTTTTTATTGAAGTGGCCATAACTTGAATCGAATGTTATAAACTTTTTCAGCATAGAGACCTGCTTACAAGCAGTAGAATATGTCAGTAGTTGCATGATGGACATATCTTTGATTATTTTTAGTGAGAATTTCAGGGCAAATTTCACAAGAAAGTTATAGCTTTAATTGGAAATTCACAGGATGCGGCTGAATTGATTAGACGATCTAAATTTGGTAGTTGTGGCTATAGCCAGAGAACACTAATGTCTGAAGGGGTTCATAGCATTTAGAACGAGGACCCAAAAATACATTTGGCCGCTACTGTACATGTATATGTAAATATTATGATCCCCCCTACACACATATGGGTTTGTGTTTTGGCTGGTCAATTTACTAAAATGTTGCCACAGCGCAAAATTGAAATGGACTAAGCAATTCAGCCGCATCCTATATTACTGACAGGTTAGATTAGACTACATTAAATACTGAAGTTATTCTTCAGTTGCGAACATCTGGGTTAATTTAAACGTCATTTCTTTCCAATTTTTTTAGTCTTACTGTTTTATGTGCGTACCATATGCCGAACGCCATCAAAATGATGTGAGTTTGTTTCCCAGTAGTGGAGCTTTAAGACGCTAATGCGACACGGATTATAGGATTTTAGTAATGGTGGTCTGAAACGTACTTCATCGCAAATTGCTCCAAGATCTCTTTCGCGTATCAACACATGGTGTGGTTAGCACCTGTTGAAACGCAATTTCCCTGCATTTGCTCAATAACCAACTTTCCATTTAGTAAAAAACATTGCACACCCCTTTCGATAGATTGCTGTAGACCTCCACGCGTGCTATCAAACGAATCGCCTAACATGTTTATGCACTCTACGAAATCGTCGTCGACGTTTTTCCAACAACTACGGATATGCCGCCATCTCTCGATCAATAAACTAGGCTGTTTAAATTTTTACAAGAGCATGGAACGACACTGTCAAATAATCTCAGACAGAGCCTTTAAGCTGTCTCTGTTTCCGTTTCCATACTTTTCTCTACTTTATAATTTCATTTCGATTTTGACAGACTAACATTCGTTATTGATCAACTGGAATACTCGCAATATATACAAAATTACGGTTGAACCAACATGTTGAAATTGCTGGTCCGAGGTAAAATACAAGTAGCTTCGAGTCATTTGTAAATGAATTGCATAGTTTTTGCGCATCAGCGGACTGTTGGCAATAGAAAAAAAGAAGTCCTGAAAAAATCACCAAAAAACGCAGGAGTGACATGGTTTAATTCCAAAAATGCACTTCATTAAAGCGTTTAGACCAGACTGTTCGTGTCGTAAAATTAATGCCTCATCCTTGGACCATTGTAATTGTAGCTGCACGAGGTTATGGTGGCAGTTAATGTACCGCAATTTAGGTTGGTAGTAAGCGTTGTTTTGAAATAAAACGTGTAATAAATTAAAGCTAAAGAAATAAAACGACTCAAAAATCAGAGCATTAGTGCAATCTCGGTTATAGTTGTTGTGTCCGAAACATTTCACTTATACAGTATGGCATCATGAAAAGGGTCGGAGGCGCTGTCTTTTCGAAATAAAGCTCTGTTTTCACTAGCTTAGCTGTATTGTTCGCTTGAGAAATTGCCTGAAGTCCGAAAGGAAGCCTACGACCCATATTCATTGAAGCGGTTTTCATTGTCTTCGTTTAATAAAAAGAGTGCAAGACCATGAAACGTTGTTAAAGAACAGGTATAAGCACGGTTAATTTCGTTTGTCAAAGTGATCTTCTGACATTTTCCTAATTTACGAGCACAAATAATAAATAGTCCTTATAATATATGGTCCTTTTTTTGTTGACATCCTATCTGCCTCTATACAAAGAAACATCCATTCCGAGTTATGAAAATTTATGTTGAATTTTCCCCGAGTCTTTTGGGACTCTTTCTCGACAGTGAAATTTTGTTTATAGAAATTTTCGATTGTCGTAATGCAATTTGGTTTCATTTTTTTCGTCTTTTGAATCTAAGAAATGGAGCACATGCATTATCTATTTTCTGCTTTTTTGCTTAGGTTCAATTCGGAATTCTAACGCATGATTCCTTCTGCAATGCATTCATATACAGTATGCGCATTCGCAGACTTGCCAAAAGTTTCTCTTGAGTCAAATTTCGCCTACCTGCTTTTTAGCATTTTGCCAATATTTCCTACGGCTCGTTTCCATATACTACATGTACTTCCATATACTTCCATATACTCCAAATACTACATCTCGCATACCTATGCAAATCATTGTCATGCATGACTTCTAATAAGAGCTGGCGTTAATGATTAAAATCTGAAAAATCGCTGCACTGAGCCAATTAGTGAATAGGTTTAATCTAAATTGCAGCAATCTATTAGTAACCCAATGACACGATATTCATTTTAAATTGCCCATGCTGCACTTGTCAAAACTTCAGGAGGGCTCTCGTATACGCTGCCAACGATAGATATCCTCGTTTACCAATTTACCAAATGTTGATGCAAATTAGCGAAAATTTCGGCGGCACATGAAAGGTAATTTATCATATAATTACGCAGCTTTACTGAAACATTAATTTTTGTCGTAAACAAGTTTCATGTGATAGTTACCCAAATGCACGATGTTGTATAAGCGTCACTGAATTTATTGATAATTTCAAAAGATTAATGTTAAATGACTCCTGAATCAATACTTAAAAAGCACTCTTATTTTAAGATTGAAATCAGTTAAATTTACGATCTTATCTGTTTGAGGAGGGTTCACAATTGAGTTATTCATTTTTACAATATAGCGATTTTTTTAAATTGAAATAGTTGGACATTTTATTGGTGATCATTTCAATAATACGTACTCTTCACAACCTTGACAGCATATTCATCCCTTAAGCACCGTGGGATTATATATGTGATTATTGCACTCCGATGCTTTTGCTCAATATATCTTGTCCTAACGCACATAATAGGCACATTTAACACATTTAAGAAACACATGCACATTTTAAATTTTTTCTCAATCGTGACTATATAGTAGTTTGCACCCATTACATTACATACAGAGTTTATGAAACCCTGTATACATTTCAAGAAGTATAAATTAATTTTGACGATGAATGTATATTTTTCCTTTAATTCTGTAGAAAATTATAATTGTGAATACTTTGGTATTCATTTTTATAATCACATTTTCAAAATAAGAAGTTATTAATTAGCACTTTGCTCCTTTTGTTCGATGTCGTTCACTTTTTTTATGTGAGCACTTGAATAAAAGCGAGTGAAACAAGAAATCCAATTTGATCTTCTCATACTTGAAAATTTGGAAGGAAATTAATTTTCCAATATATAACCAACATTCACGTACATGTATATTATAAGCTGTGATTACGATTTCATAAGTGCTTGTACAGAAAGGTACTTACCATTGTCAATGACAATAACCTGTCTGTCATTACGATCGAATTCTTTGCCAACACCTTATTGTGTCGATGTATAGCATGCGCCAGTAAATATACTAGGAAAACGTAATGGTGTTTCTAGGACCATTTCCATCGAAAGGCCACCCTTTCGATGTAAGCGAAGTGTTGTGGAAAATTTCTGATTGATTTTTAGTGATGACGTTAGAGGCGAAGGATGCAGCGACTTATCTACTTTTTTTTATTTTCTACCACTCGATTTTTACCTACTAACATTCGCTGCAATTCTTTTGACTTTTACAGCAAATTCACGCAAATTGTATATATTGACCTAGGAAACCATGGTTAATCTCGTGCTTACCTTGTATTACATGAAAATAAAAGCTTATACGAATTGCTCGCATGAATTCCCTATTTAAGAATCATTTAGGCCTATCCTTTTAAATATTGGTATTTGGTAGTACTGTAGTTCTGTACAACTATATAGTTAAAGTAAAGATCTACGAACAACACACCAACTGTTGAAAATTGATTGTCAGTACTTAAGGTTGCTGCTATTAAAAATTAGTTCTATATCCGCTTCTTTTATTCTCTTTGATAATTGGTCCGCATGTGTTTATGAAACGTTCGAGATAAGCAAAAGCAAATAACCAATAATACTACTAATAATCGCCACAAAGTGACTCAGTCCTTAAAATTACTATTCGTGATAGATGATGATCAGACCTTTTTTTAATGACATACACGTACGTGTATTTTCTCGTCAACTGTTGCTTCATTCCGAATTCTGACAGGTTACCTTGAAATTTCTGCTCTGAATGAAGCCTTATTTCTGGTTGTTTGATAGAGTGATGAAGACGAGTGCATCGATCGTGCGTATCGGAACAAGTTAATTTCGGGCATATTTGAAGAAACAGGAATTTTTTTATCAACTTCTAGTTTTGTGTCCCCTATACGCTCATTATAATGTACATGTATTATGCCAAGAATAATACACCTCGTATATTTTCCACAATTTTATGAAAAAGATTATTGAACACATAACATTATGATGTATTTCTATGTACATTGAACAACTTTTATTGCTATGAAAGCAGTATTCAATGAAGGCTTTGAAAAATATTGAATGCAAGCACTATAGTAAATGTTTATTGAACACATAACATTGTGATGTATTTGTATGTACATTGAACAACTTTTGTTGCTATGAAAGCAGTATTCATTGAAGGCTTTGAAAAATATTGAATGCAAGCACTATATCAAAAATCTTCTGTCATGTACATTGAACTCATATTTGGAGTCATTATAATTATGTAACCTCCTTAGTATAGCTAACAAACAGTAGATAAATTAGAATATTATTTTTGATATTTGGTGGCCGCCCATTATAATTGACGTTATAAATTTGGACCAAATAATGCTGATATTATCAAATGGTTCATGGACATGAATGTATTTTTGGCAGATTTAATCAGGAGTTGATAGAGAACTGAAGGAGGAAGGATGGGAGAGAAATCACAAACAACAATTATTGATATGGTGGTATGAATCCGACCACTCCCTGTTTTCTATTAACTTGCGAATGCACTTTAAAGCGCGTGTCCCACAGTTATCATTTATTTATTATCTGACCAGTTCCTTGTCCTTAATTTGTAAAAAAAAAAAAAAAACTGAAATAACCATTGGGCAGATACCGTACAAAGATCTTCGTAATCGTCCAGGGGATAGTGGGCAAATAACTAAAACAACAGAAGTTTTGATTGAGGTCATCGATTGAATCGATATTATTTCATATTAATAAAAGGCTATTTTTCGAATCACTATTTGTCTACTAAGAAGCGCCTGTTTTACAGCATTTGGGAGCATCTCGGATGTACATGAATGCGATGCAAGAAACTACATCGGAATTGTGCTGACATTTATGGAAAAAAATGATCAAAAGACAAATTGGATTATCGATAAACATCACGAGAACGAGGTTTTTATGTAATTAAGCGCACTTCTTGCACTGCATTCTCTGGTATACAATTTGTTAGACAGACAGTGACGATATGCAGTGACAAGTAGACCTTATTGGCCGAGAATTAACCTACGAGTACAGTGCCTTTATAACTGAAACATCGGCATTTTTTTCAAACACTCTTCTCTGAACTGGAAGTGAATTATCGCTAGGGAACTACGATAATTATTATCTTTAGAATAACTGGGCCCGTTCTCCCAGGCATACATTATGAATCGATTTCCCTGGCGCACGCCTACTTAATTACACAGAATGCATTGCTCCATAATTTATTCATGTTTGGTTGTGGTGCTCGAAGAACATCGAAAGCTCTTCTAGGAACTGTTTTCCTATGTTTGCCAGAGACATTATTTGTGGTGAGAAGATGGACTGACGATACACCCAGATTGTCCCCCTTGCTACTATGCTTGTCAATATGCCGGACCTGAAACTATACAGTCTCTACACCTCATTCTTTAGGTACTTGCGGTGTTTAACGCAGCCATTAACACATTTAGCGCCCTTCCAATGAGCGCCCAAGCAATAAACTGCAGATAACCTGGCATATAGATGGAAGCAGGTCAGAAATAAGTCCATTAGCAGATTCCACTCGTCATCAAACTGGAAGGACCACAATTACAGAATAAATAAAATAGAAGGATCCTTCTTGTTTATCCAAAACATGTCTGTAGCCAGAAAGTAAACCACAAACTCTTCCAGGCCAAAAATCTGCTGCTTAGGGAATGTGTCATTGTTGACCATAATGCAAGCAGAAATAAATGGTTTCGGTTGTTTCAGAATTCGTGAGTGCTTCCACCGAGCCTTGTATAAACACAGACGTGTTTTGCTGGGAGCACGCTTATTTAATTATTACGTCATTAAATGGGCTTTATTGGCCTCGTTGATGTTCGATCACATTACCTATTGGTAAGGTGAATTCTGGTGGAAGAAAACTTTTTACGAAGGGGAAAAATACCCATGAATAGTGCCCCATTTTGCAGCACTACTTCTAATAACAGTCTGCTGTCGTAGATAGAAAGATGTCAACCTTAATACAATACATTAAGTACTCTACAGACGACGAGAGATTTGAGGTCATTCTTTACATACTCACACAAAGTATATGAAGACGATTACTAAAGCAACGTTCGGCGCTTTTTAACGGAAGGCAACGTGAGTTGTATGAAATCAGACGGAAATCTCCCTTGATTACATTCGTTGAATAATAATGGGCGAACAATCAATGCTGTTGTGTCTTGCCCGTCTTAAAATCGATGTAAGATGTTAAATTGAATGCACGTTTCTGACAAAGCATGATAGAAGACACAACTTAAAAAGATTTCCTCTTCTCTAACCCCGCATATGAAATGTTTTATAAGTAACACGGCGTGTCTATACGCAAAAAAAAGCAGATTATTGCGGTAAAAACAGGGAAAACATCAATTCTTGCATCCGTGAAAAAAATCGCTCAAGTCTCGTCGAATATGAGACGTCACACTATTGTGCGTCCACATAATCCACGCATTCGACATATTTTCGATATGCATACATAATCGGGTAAATCCGAGCTTATATGCATGAGATGCTAAAAATAAGGTCGGTTTATCTATTAGGATTCTGACAGGTTACTAGATTTTCTATGGTAACATTGTATATCGATTAAAGATGATGGTGGAGTGGTGGTGAAATACAAAAACACATTATATCCTAACAAAAATGTGTGCCAACGCCCGCAATTTTCCGCAACTGTTAATTTGTAAACATATCGAGTTTTGCTGAACCCAAACGAAATGATTACAGGCTTTAGGTCAAAGCTCAGCGTGGTTGCATTGGCTGTTAAGGGTGGAATTGGATTGAACTTACGAATAGGAAATATGGGGTTTTCTCCTCGTTCCCTTCTTTCAGAAATAATCGCATCCATATAATAGGCCACCGGAATTACCCAGAATGCCACATTAAAATTAGACCTCCGCATGCAGATATATTGATTAAACACGAGCATTGGAAATAATGCGGTGAATAATGCTTCATATAATGTACATGCGTACAAAAAACCCTCAATAGATTTGGAAAATGTCCAATAAACTCGCATATACATTTTCATGTACCGTATATTTTACATGTGCTGTTATGCCTAAGCATTTCGTTCAAAAGATATTAAAAATCCGACAAAATACGGTACTTCGGAATTTGCCCCGCCATAGACAAAATGACAAAGTGGGCGTCTCCTAACGGCTACAGTAGTAGGCTGACAGTGGTTGCCTGCAGCTTGGGTAGACACTAAAGAAATTACATTTTAAGGTTAGTTTAGGTTAGCGCCATCCACAAATAACTTTCAAAATATTCATGTCCTGATCAGGGTATGTAAATAATTAATTTGGTTGGTGGTATTTGAAAATGGAGTTTTTTTAAAAGGTAACGCTCATCAATATCCGTTTTCATTTTATTATCTCATGACGCCATATGAGTTGTCCTGAGTTTAATAATTTGGGAAAAAAGGCGATTGTAAATTCTAAAACGTAAAATCTCGAATTTAATAGTTCAGATTTAATGAGTCTAGCAGTATTATAATCGTATACCCGCCTTGGGAATTCGTCAAATTTATTGCGTGTTCAGATACAGTATGTACCGGTATGTCTGCATGACTAAAGCTTATGAAATTTGGTTCGTTCATCTAAAACGTAAGCCTAATTAAGTATTGCTATTCAGCATTTCAAATATTGCAGCTCGCATAATTACAGGTCTATAATTAAATTCTTCATGCTAGTATTTTGAAATGTAACTTGTTATTAATTAACGTCTACCCTCGTACATTATCAAGCGCGTGGAGATGCAAGCAGCTATACGATAAAATATACAGCGTACAATATATAGAAAGTCCTAATGTAGAGGTATTTACATGTTTAACCGTTTTATTGGAACCAAACTAACAACACATTCCAGATAAAGTAAGCTTATTTTATGATTTTAGGTCATCAGAATGATATCATGTACACTTTTTGACATGCATGTCATGATATTTTAAAGATTAAATTTACCGAAAAAAAATTTGGTGTATTCCATACTCCAAATGTGCACATAATGTTGCTATTCCAGCTCTACGTACTTGTATTGTAAATAAGAATGACACCTGACTTAGCTGTCGTAACTTATCCTCTTTATCTTTTTTGATTTTGTTTAAATTGTAGCGGTTAACCTAACCTAAAGTACATGTAGTACAACAATTTCAGGTTTACCTACCCCTAACCGTGAGGCAATCACTGCCAGCCTCCGAGTCGTTAGGAGATGCCCACTTTCTCAGAGTCTATGTCGGAGTATTCGACATTTATAGACTTGCAAAATTAAAATATAATAAAAATCTCATTCAAATTTATTGCGGCAAATTAGCGCGGCTACCTTTAGAACAATAAATATTTTGCTCAGAAAATATATTTAACGCAATATTTTGCTCAGCAAATATATTTAACGCAATATTTTCCATTTGGTTTCGTATGTCATATAAATACGATACCTGCACATATTGCTATCATCTTTGTAGAAAAATAGCTGCAAAAATCTATACGCTCTTATGGCCTGTTACATATGTGTTTTCGTATGAATTGTCAACTTCATATTAAAGAATAGATTTATGTTGAGAAGATTATAAAATCTTATTTTCATATCTAGCCATGTCCAGACGGCATTTGATCAATATTGTATATGAAAATGATTTACGGATAAAAGAATAATATATAACATCTGAAGTGCCTATACGTTCAAATATGAAAGCTGGCGCATGCATCACATCAAGTGAAGCCATAATTTTACATCATGACACTTATATATCCATAAGCTCAGAAATCTGGTCTGAAATGAATGTATATTCATGATGGAGTATGGCTGCAGTTTTAATCTGCAACTTTTTCAAACTATGATATGCCTCTTAGCCTTTACTGATAACTTATGTACTGTATTTGAACATTTGTTTTGGTTATTTGAAGGCGATTTCGAAACACTATATAGCTCGCATAGTGCTTTATCCACATGTTTTCTCGCTTTTTCAGCTCTATACACTATGCACTTATTTCGCTTCGACTTTTAACTACCACCTACAGCCACTAATGATGATCGATGATGACTTCTAAAAAAATCAAGGGTGGATATTTTTCGTAGTTCAATGCCCATAAGTGTCAGTTGTACTACAAGTAACCGCAGAAAAAATACATTCAATGTTAATGGACACTGACTGATCCTGTATGGATGTGTAGAAATAATGGGAATAATGCAGCTTATAAGCGCAAGACAATATCGATTTCGTATAAAGCGTATTCTCAGACCTGCTAGCGCGGGCTTTACTCTATGGAATTTGTTATTATATCATTCTTCTATGTAAACGTATTAAATTCGCACTGGCAGGCAGTTTAAGTTAAACTTTGATATCAAGTGTTTCGAAGACTCGTACGATGCAGTGTTGTTTCTGTTTGCGTATGGATTTTATCTAATCAAAAGCAGATGACCTAATGTATATAATAGAAATAGTATTGATTTCTCTATGAAGTAGCCAATGGTGTTTACTGAACATCTGCGTGTTTCTGGGAAGATTTAGCACGTATCTCAAATGAAAGATATTTTCATTAATCAAACATTATGAGATAGAAAGTGTTGAGAAGAGTCAAGATGAAATAAGCTGCTAAAATATCATTAGGATATTCTTTCTCATTAGTAAAAGTTAGCGATATGTGCATGTACATGTGAGCCAAACGTCAGCACGTACGCTTTTAGGTCGGTTAGTCCCTGCCGATAAATCACGACCTTAAATCCAAATAAACATTTTGCTGCATTGAAATTACTGAAGGTTACTGTCGAGCCAGGTAACGAATGAAGAGTTTGCAGTTTTTTTAAGGAAATTCAGCGTCTACAAAGTTTCACTAACATATCAAAAAAATCAACCGAGTTATCTAAATCAGTTTTGAAACTCTTGTGTTTATTTGTTGCATCAACTCGATTTACGAGCTCGTAGTAATCACATTAAAATCGTTCATTTAGCGACGTGCGGATGCTGTAAATGTCTAATTTTACAATGTTTCTCGCAGTGTATGCTTACTAATGAGGTGCCAAAAAAAACTTTCACTCGCCTCTTATCACTAACAAGAATGCCTAGAAAAGATTCATTAAAATGCAGGCAAGTCCTACACGATGTTAACGGCAATTAAGCAGGAAATAAAAACATTCAATGTCTGCAGTGTTTGACTGTTTGTGCATGCATAACCATCCTTTGCTGACATCAGCAGTGGCAATTAAAATAAATTCTTCAATGAGTAAATCAATGCTACGTTGATTGAAATCAATACATAGCCGCACATTTGCAACAGCAGCGAAGATTTAAATAACTGCTGTAATTCGAGTCGCTTTAATTCACTCAATCTTGGAATCTGGCCAATATTTATTCGCAATTGTAGTTTATTTCGATCCTATTGATTCCGCACAATAAGCAAAAAGCGAAAAATAGGCGTGAACGTTAAGTGTCATTCGCTACCCAATTTAGGGTATTGCTCCCATAGGGTTTTACACTGCCATTTCACAGAGATGTTAGAACATAAGACTTTAACATAACTTAAAGGTTGATTGAATTTACGATTCTGAAGGAGAAATTTGATACTATACTAATTTTTAAGGAAATCACACTGGACAGCATAATTAAATGTCATTATAGCAGCGCGTACGTACTTCTTTCATTGACTATATACGATGCTCAAGATTGTACGCTCAATCCGTTTTTTATGGTATTTTAATCCATGGGGACACAATGGCGCAGTAAAGGAACTTTTTCCATCTTCAATTCAAGATGGGGACACACAATGGCGTTGTAAAACTTCTTCAGTCTTCAGGACTCCTACCCATATTAGATTATTGCTGAAACATTTACAATATGGATTTCTTGGAAATTACCGAGCTCTTAATTACCATGGGTTGTGCAGGGCCAATCAGTAATTCAAATCTTTGATATGCAAAGACTGCATCCGTTTATTTCAACATAAAAAAACTATCATGCAGCGTATAGAACCTTGGCTATATTGCGAGTCTGATAAATGGTGGCATATCTCTTGGCTTAAGACAATAGGAAGATCGATACGTCGACTTGATCCATTATAGCGTTTTCAATCTGCGATGTCGAACAATGGTACATATAGTTGAAGTCTCCTGTGTATTTCCAAGCCCGAGGTTTACTGTAGCTCAACTGTTGCCTGGACAACCCAACCTCTTAAATTCCTCCTCGATAGTTGTGTATAAAATGGGGGATCTAGGTATCTTTTTGGTATATCGAATATAAACAACGAAGTGCAAGCAAATCATGAAGATCCATTTTATAGCTTATTTTAGATGAACGCGACGAAACAGTGGGAGAAGGCTGTAATTATTTATGTATAAACACTGTAAACTGGTACAGCAAAGCCCCGTGCAATACTGAAGATGGAGCTATCTATGAAATTGATCCTGTCTGAAGTATATTAAGACATAAATAATGAATGTCATTAAAAAGTAAGTCTCCGTGGTTACGAGTATTTCTATAGATCAATGCCGAACTGCTCGGATATGTGACGAAGTTATCAGTTCTTTCCCCGCGATCAATATACCAAGCAGTATTTAATGAACTTGCTGTGGTTAATTTCTTTCATTATCATTTACTTTGTTTGTGTTGCTGTCTAAACTTATGCTTCACTTGATTTTTATACAAATGAGATCTTTTTATTAGTTTAATTGCATGCTTTATTTGCACTAAACGTAGTTTTATTGTTATTTAGGACGTGCGTAATCGAGTTACAGGCAAATTGTTTTTGATAGAGTTAAGACATGGAGTGGAGTGGGTCATATGAAATTTCAAATTAATATGCGCGATACAGAAGATGCGGCCGCGTGAAAGTTGCTGTAATTGTTCTATGTTAATTAAACGCTGAGTTTATTCGGATTTAGTTAAGCAATTAACGACTAATATCAATTTTAGCCAGTTATTATGAAGCAATAGAGTCGTCAAGATTGCAGTTATACGATTTTTAAAAAATATAACACCTACAGTATGCATTGCAGAGTATTTTCAAATTCAAATCGTTGGTATACGACATCAACATTTTACATGTATTTCAAGTAATTAAACAAACGTGATTGATTAATATTAACTTATGTTGATAGGCTAAGAAGGATTATAATTTCATAAAGCGGGTTTCGTAAGAAGATGTTAACAAAAATATTCTAGTTAAGCATTTATCAATATTTAAAAAAGTCTGTTTCATTATGCTCTCCATAACGTAATGTATGTTCAATCGAAATATAGAAGAAAAAAATCATAAAACCTCTCGTAATCATGTCGCAAAAACAGAGCAAATGTATTCCGCATCCCCATATATACAGCTTGTTTTCTTTGTAAATAAGAAGAATAATAGCCTGAAGCCTGGTGTGCCTTTGTTTTGTATTTGTTGCGAGTCCTGATTGAATTTTTAGATCTTGTGTACAGTATTTATGGTTGCACAGCTGTAGGCGTAGTTGTCAAATACTAGAAAAAAAGGCGGATTTTTCATGTAAAATCTTTCTCGAAAGTTTATCATATAAAATATAAATTATGGATTAATAGACGTACATATTTCATTTAATATACGTCAAGCACGTACATGGTACATGAATTGCATATATGCACCTTATTTAATTCATTAACTTACAGATGTAATTTTCAATATTCGAGCATTCTATTTAGAGAGGATATAAAAAGCATATTTTAGAAAAGAATGAATTACTACAAGGCTTACCAAGATGGAAATTTTCCTGAAATGAATTAGCTATCCAACGGACAGCTTCAAGTGTTTGCTATTTGAAATTCAAGTTAGTGATATGTACATGTCCATTTCCCTAACTCATGACATTTTTGCTGATTTTGGTGAGATCTTATAGTGGGATTATAGGGTAGAGTTGAATCAAGTGATCCACTTGTTAACCACCACGTATTTCATAGACATTCATTATTTTAATTGCAAATTCCAGAATTAATTCCACCATAGCCTCAGCTTATCATCATTTTTCCTCATTCGCCAAATTTATTTAATACAGGAAAATAGGAATAGCGTATACATGTCTGTTTTTACGAGTCTGTTTCTATGTCATAAATATCGGTACAATATAAGTATAGGTTCACAAATAGGTCCACAAAAACAGCCAAACAGTGAGTGTTTGATTTCAATTGCAATAGCGGAAGACACCAGCAAATTAAATGTGACGGGAAAAAATGTCATTTTCTTTGCTTCTTTAAAAGAATTGTATGGATTTGGCTTTTTGTTTTATGTGATTTTTTTTCATAGCACCAATGCATTGTGACTAAAAATATTCAAAAATAAAAATAACAAATAGAAAAGGCTACAGTTCTGAATTGCTAACCGGAAATAGTTTAAAGTGCAAGTGTCGTAAATAGTATCGTATGAACTTTGGTATACTTGCTCCAAATGTGCCCATAATATTTTTATTTCAACTTACTTGTCTAGCGTGTTCCCAAAGCATAACAATGCAGTGTCTGATATGGTTGCCAATAGCACAAGGCAATCACTGCCGGCCTATGAGTTGTTAGGAGAAGCTCGCTTTTGCATGTGTCTCTGATGCAGCAAAATCTACATGTACGAGTACATGTATATCAAATTTACCCATATTGATTTTTGGGCAAAAGTTGGGTTAAGGTTATGAACGGAAGGGAACAGTGATACCAATTTTAGACGGCGAGTTTTCGATACAATTAATTGCAATTACTGTAAGGTATTTTTGGTTATTGTAGAGTACATGTAATGTATACATTACCTTCTAATTTGTAACGTGAAATTAAAATACCGGGAATGTCGATCCATTTTTCTTAATTATATTCCTCTTCACTAAATACAAGCAGAATCATAATTAAAACATTTTTAAGTAATTGGTTGTAATTGGTTGCCGCTGTGTCGACGGGGTGAACAAATTGCTCATCTCAGACTAATAAATGAGAAATGTTCGTGGCAATGCCAATTTAAATGTTAAATTTCACCGAGAACCAAATTTTGTTCTATGGAAAAGCGGATGTTCAAATTCAATGGATATGGCTGTGGAATCATAAGCATAACTGAGCTCATACTGCCTCATACATGACTTCTTCAAAAATCCAATTACCTCAAATGCCAGATACCTTTTCTACGATAGCGAGGTCTAGAAACTCAACCGCAAATACTCACGGTTCCTTTTAAACGAAGTTTGTCGAATGAAATTTCTAGCTAAATATTTGCAAATATCGTATTATGTTTTCTCAATTGCATTTATGCACTTCTAACCTGGATGTGCTTCTATTTCTAAATTTGATGAGACAGGCAATGTATATAAAGCATTCAGTTGAGAAATTCAGTTGAGAGCACGTCTCAATATGCACGAGCATTGCCCGAATTTTGCATTTGGAAAATCAAATTAGGCAAAGAGTTTTCTTTCAATCAACGAATGTGTTACATGCCTGATTAATCCTCAATGATGTATGAGTATGTATTCATGTACAGTGGAAATGATGCATACTAAGTTGGCAGCAGATAACTCTGTGGGAATTTAATACCTGCCTTAAACATCATAATAAATTCCTTCAGTTTCTAGATCACCAATATAATTCTCGTGGGACTTCCACCTTGATAAAACTTGGAAGGTGTAAATCCTTCTGCGCTATGTGTGCGATATAAAGATTTCGTCCTAATTTAATTAAAGCTAATGTCAGTTATGTATGCTTCACCTCTGCGAATCTAACCGGAAATGAAAAAATGGCATTTCGACATGGGCGATGCTCTCATGCTGAAATCGCTGAATTGAATTCATGCTAATATGAGAGAAGTAAAATATTGGATAATTGGAATTGCAAATGTCGCACTGTTCGTGCACAATTTGCAAATACTTAGCACACAGGTACCTCAACTATGGCGACTATTTCATTACTAATCAGCCTGGCAGCACCATCTTAAAGCATTGTTTGTACGTGTGTTCCAGTTTATCTTTAATTAGTATTCACAATGCGTGTCAAATTGTTAAAATACTAGAAAATAATGAATGCATCTCTATTACTTCTGGGGACATTTCCATTCATGAAATTCACTATGTACATGTACATGTAGTTGGTGAAGTAATTACATTCCATTTTTTGTTGGTGTTTCTCCAAAAATAGTGTTGTATGTTGTGGAATATGCAAAACTGGGTTGTGCTGGCACATACAACTATAATTCAGTGTGATTGAGTCATGAGTAAAATAATATATTGCAGATATGACATCTAAAAATGTATTTCACCTTAACCATGCATTATTTTCCGTATATGAACAGGGTGCTGCATCGTGATTCGAAATCCATGCGTAGGAAGCGGGAAATGGATGTGAAATCTCTAACAAATTAAATCAGAAATTCCAGATGTTTTATGTTCATGGAGAACGAAAACGAATTTTTTCCTAATTTGACAACCAAGCGATAAGTAATCAGACTCAATTAATGTTCTGCCCGTATGTAATTTTCATGCCTGCTCGCACCCAGGCAATCTGCGGGATAATTTGAGCTGTGTCAATATTTTGATACCAGCATTTTAGTTTGAAATTTTAATGGCATCTGTTAAATTTTCATCCAGTCATGAATTAAGCAGAAAGTTTCACTTGGACTGTGCTCAATTAGCGCCGATCGATAGACAGCAAAGTAGCACTGATGTATATTTCCGCCTCGATTATTAAATGGGACACGATGGGTCAGATTAAGGTGATGAATTGTACATGTACGTCGTTCATGAAATGGTATAATAAGTTCTCGTATTGCGTATCCCGGCATATTGGATTCATACACCGTTCTACAATGTATGCTTACTAATGCAGTATATTATTTCATAATTTCGCATCTGTTTTAGTGTTTTTATTTAGTTTTGATTTTGAATCACGGTTTAATGATATCCTCATTTATGTAATAGTTCAATATTTTTGCAAAAGACTGGCTGAACATAATACCTGTGCAAATATTTAGGGATACATAGAAACCCTCCCATTATTCTAATCCTACTATATAATTGGAAAACGGTTAAACATACAGTGCTTGAATTTTTGGGCACGTAATTGGTCTGGGAAATTATATCAGCCTCAGTGTTAGGCAAACTATAATACAGAATTCTGTACTGCCAACTCTTCATTATCAAATTAAATTTAGTGATACATGGCTCAACCGATTATGAGTAGAATATCTGTAGTTCGGGTTATTAATAGAGCGTATTACGTCAACGTTTGTTTGTTTCGATAGTTTTTTAGCTGTTGCTTCAGTTCTTGAAACCATGCTATGAAAGTTGATGATATTTATTGGAGAATTAAATGAATATAATACTCACGATCACTATCTCCATGACATTAATCTGGGCAAAACCACGAATGACTAGCAACAGTGCGAACGAGGAAACGCGCATTAAAATTCCACATTGGTCGTTACTATGGATTTGAGGATCCGAAAAATTCAGATGAACCTCAGGCAGCGAAAAATAGTCTTTTCAATTTCCGACAGGATTTATGCCATGTCTTTATTCCCAGGGAGCTGCGGATGCGATTTAAGGATGGTCTTGTCACCCTTAATATATTTTAGCCGTTTCTCAAATAGGACTGCACGGCCTATTTCTAACTTGCCACACATAACACTCGCTCGTTGCATACATTTGTGGTTGCATTCATTGCGGCTTGAATCCGAGCTGAAGAGGAATATTTGATGGAATCGCTGAAAACCTAGACGTAGAAAAATGGAGGAATTACGTTGCGAAGGTTTAATAGAAATTTCCAGCTTGTGTACAAAAAGAGGCTTACTTCGTAGAAAAACAGCAATGATAAAGTACACTGCATGAAATTGACGTGTAAATTGGATGGTATCTTACTCATCATCATTTCACAATATTCTATATACACATATACTTTTTAATTTATTGCTAGAGGATGTTGGATGTTTTTACATGCACGTCGTCCAATAGATATACATGTATGAGCAAGCCAATTATTTGCTTTACACTGTACAGTGTTTATTATCGCTGACAGACATTTCTTAATATTCCCCAAATCGAAATTCGTCTAGGCCTAGTTTGACGAAATGTTCTATTAATACAATATCACCTCAACTTTGCATATTTATCTTATGGGCCTTGTCAGCAACTCGACGTTTGGAGATAAATGTGCAGACAGCCACATTAACAATATTGACCGATGATGCTTTTAAAAGCTTTTTCATTGTATATTTGGACCAAGTAAATCTCACAAGTATGATCCACTACGGAATCATCCACTTTACCTACATTTATGTAAGAACAATGGATTTCATAGAATTCTCTAGCGATGTCACCTAGCTTTGGTAACTTATTTTAGTGTTGTAAACTATTGTCGTCATTGAAGTACCATGGGTAGGCTGGGTATACATAAATGCAGCACATAAATCAGTTTGTGTGCTTGCCACAATGAGCCACTGTAGCTCAGACGTGTCTAATTTTTTTTAAACAAAGTCCCAATCCAATATTAATATGCATTTAAAATGTAAGTGGCGTACCAGTGGTGTACCAGTGGTGTAGCTCGGAAAGACTCTTCGTTCCCCTGATCTCTTTCTTTCTATCTGGTCTAAGAATATTTTTAAATGTTCTGTTAGCTGACCTATTCAATGGGTACTTGAACGTTCGATGAACAAACTGACCATTTCAAAACAAATGAAAGTCGCCAATTTGGCTGTGAACTTCTGAATACTTTTCTTATGTATACATCCACTTGGTGAGTGTTTTTATTCGCCAGCCATTCTTCGTTATTTCATGCTGATACGTTAAATACCTCTTTTGAAGGTATATACGTACTCCATTAAATGTATTTCCAGGGAAGTAAATCTGTTATGTTCACAGTGTATCTTACTCGAAATCTTAATGCATTGGTTTTAAGAACACTATGTAAACAACCAAGAAAACTGTTTACAGTAGAAGCGTTGGTAACGTTCATAATAGACGTTATTAAATAAACAGCGTAACAAATTAATTTTTAAAAATGCCAACGTTGTTATATGCTCCTTTATGTTGGGAAAATTCCTGAATTGACAACATGATTCTGATTTCCAAAACACATTGTGTGCGTAAATTAATGATGTTAATAATTAAAGTGAGGTTTCGAAGTACTTAGCTACGAAATTTTCCTGACATTCAGACAATGAGAACGTGGCCATTTTTTATCACGTCAATATTCTCGTGAATAGAGATGCATGTATGCCTATACCAATTGTGCTGTTTTCGTATATAGGTAATTCACCAAACTCCAATTGGTGTAAACGGCAATTAAGTTTGTTGTTTTAAGATACTTTCATCGATCATAAAATCAATCTAAATTAGAACTATGCGTAATAAGATAAACTGCCGAAGATAATTTAGGTCAGACTTATTAAGCCTTTATGAAATGAAAGATTAATTTAGGTAATATTTGTTACATGGGAGGACAATGCGCTATTTAAACGTTCAGCTACATGTGCAGTGTATATGTACTGGATTTATTAGAATCAAGGATCACTTCTTTTACCAACTCGTTTTGTTTTGCGTACATTATACTGTACATGTATAGGTAACGATCATAGCTTCATACTTTATTTTGCTTCACGTATCTTATTTTCAATAATGGTATGTTGTTTTTCTTACGAATAATTGATGTAGAGATAGCGTTTAACGTATGACCCGTTTGATGCCATCTTGAATCAAGATAATATACACTCTAACCGTATACCATGAAACTGTTGCATAAATTGCAATACGTAGTATCCTTAAGCAATTTTTGCTATTACATGTACATGTATCTAGAATTTTCGATTTTCCGATGCTATAGAGGCGACAATTAGCTCTGATAAAAAGCGGTTTCAGTTTATATTTTCGATTTTTTTCTCATGCACTTTCCGTTCAGGTTCTACTCCCGATAGATCAGGCTAAGAGCTTCTTTATGTACCTCACCAGCTCACTCTCACATACATGTACAGTACATCTTGAATTTGACTACTCAGTATGAATAAGTCTCTCATGTTGTCATGAAGCGTCTTTAAAATGTGAACCTAAACTAAAATGGTTTATTTAAAAGATTCCATTGCATAATCACCGTACGTGATGTACTGTATGCAAATGGTTTTGTTAAGCAACTCACGAGTCTCCAATGAAACATCGCTAAACAGTGGAATGTGGATCCGCCCATCTGTCATTTCTCTATTACGAAGGCGTTCTAGTGATTTTTCAGGATCCACCTCCATTATACATGTACTATAAAATCTCGCTTGCTGTTCCCTCAGCAGTATGTTTAGGTATGCCGAGCTAGCAGGTGCGCAATTAACCACTCATACCAAGTCGATCTTAAGAAAGAAATACAGAATTAGCGCAGTTGATTAATTGCTCCAGGGCATACAGCACTGCCTCGAAATTGTTGCATTCGTTAATTACCTTCCACTAATTATACAACTAGAATTAGCATTATTGGCATTTATTTTGTCGAGCCAAATTGGGCAAGATTGAGAGCATTGGGGCGTGCTCGGTGGATTTCCATCAGTTGTTTCCATGGCATCCGGCCTCAACCACATCGATGAATAACAGCCACTCATGTTAAATAACGACTCCATCCAAGGCCATCTTTGTTCATCAATGGCACGGGCTAAACCGTCACTAAGAAATATACCTCTATTCTCGCAGGTATAAGGCCAACTGCATTTGGTGTCAATCCAAAGGTCCGATTCTACACAAGATGCACGTAAAGAACTTAAAATTCCTTAAATTTGACAGTTGAGAATCAGCCACAACTAGAATGAATATTGTTTATCAGTATTTGTATTTGATCTAGCAATGCTGGATTAGTAAGTCGGCACCAAATTATACTTTCTATTTGGTCGCGCTAAATTGGATTCTAGGGGGACTCCACCCTTGCAAAATTGCACCGGAAAACTCGTGTTATATTGTACATAACCACACCTCCTATAAAACAAAATCTGTTGTATCACAAATAAGTTAATGAATTCCTCGATGCGATAATAGTTCACCTAAGCTAAGACAAACAGGAATTTAATTGCATATAGTGCAATGGTGTAAACGATTGCGCGGGCAAATTCTTCGTGGTAAAACCCATTCCATGATACTGTATGAAAATAATATTACCACAATTATTCATTATGTACATCGCATACATACATGTATGCAGTTGCTTTTAAAATTATGAGCAGTAATTTCTAGCTCTGCAAAAATAGAAGGCCCAAAGGCATAATTAGAGGTTGCAGCGGGGAGAAAAGGACGAAAAACATTTTTCCACACACATACTGTAGACATTTAGGTGCAATTCTTTGGCATAAAAATCATTTTTCTGCACGCAATAAAGACATTGTGATACATTATAACCCATTCGTGTCACGTAAAAATACATGGTGGGATTAGTCAGTCCTTCATCGCGTTGGAAAGACATGTTCAATTTTCGGTATAAGTAACCTGCTGACTAAATAAAATATTTCACTATTTAAGAAAACGTAAATTCACGTGCATGGGTGAAGGAAAGCTAAAAGTGCGACGAATCTTAAATCCGCCATGATGACGCTATAAAATGCATCGTGCTGGAATGCTTAATGATTTTCTCCATAAAACCATTTTTACTTAAATTTTCGCGTGTAAGCGACATCTGTTTTGAAAAACTTCACTGGAAACCGTCTTTTAAGGAAGGAAGTCCATGTCTTCTGCTCATCTGTATCCGTCCATGATGTACAGTGTACATGCTTCTACGGTATTTCACCAACATCAATAGATGTGCGTGACCGATTGTTTGCAATTTTTCATAAGAGGCATTAAAATAAAAAAAATGGTTTACTGTATTTGGATTATCCAGACAGTAGCAGATATTTTCGAGAGCATTTATTTGTTGTTTAATGATTTGAGGTTAGTATAGAGTACGTGTTGTTAATGGAGATTGATTGTATCGCAACTGTAGCGGATTCACCTTAATGAAATTGACGAATTTGCTCAGTTTGTTCATTAAAAACGCGATTAAGAACATTGAGCATTTTTCACTACAATATCGTGTTCATAAATTTTATAGACTATCTCATTATTTACGTTGACATTCATAAACTGCATACGACTTCATGTTATATAGCCAAGGACGCAAATAGGGCTGTGGAAAATTGAGCATTATTTATAATTTAATGGTTTTGAATCCGTTTTTGCTCAGATGATCATGTGAACCAATTTACTGTAAATCAAAGAGGTTGTGTGAAAAATGTGGCAACTTGATCGCACTTTCATGTTGAAAATATATATACATGTATATTGCTGTAGTGTAGTGCATTTACTCACATTCAGTATGTATAAGCGCTATGATTATTCGTCTTAAAATTCTTACATGCTTGTTTTCTATGTTCAAAATGGGCAGTTGGTTTTGGTATCGCTCGATGTACATCAGAATATTGCATGTGAATACCGGTATACTGGACATTCAGTGACAGGATAAACGCGGTGTAGTTTGTCCAAGAATTCCCTTGTGCCTTTTCATTATTAAAATAAATGATTTGATGAGATAAAGCACTAGCATGACAATATCAACGAAACATAACATGTATGCTAAGCTAACAATGACCTGATACAGGTGTATTACGAGTATGAGGACTTAAATAAACAATGACACACTAAACGGTCACTCTATACATGTATAACAAACACACGAATTAGGCTTTCGTAATTTTGAAGGGAAAGTTAATACAGCCAGCTGCCTGTCAAACTGCCATATTTTAATAGAAAAGTCCCGTGTTTATATGCCCACAACCATGTGTCATTTGAACTTCATGATCCGTGGCTTTTATGAAAGGCTTTTTCGTTTCTTTACTTAAATCATGTTCATTTTTTACCTTTCTAAAATGACAAGTTATAATAAGACAAAATGCTAAAACAGCATAGATATTGCAGAAAAGAGCATGCTTCGAAATTACCAGCGCGCCTGGAATCGATTTTAATAACGAAACTAGTTTATATTTGGCATCAGAAAAAAATGTTTTGATATTTGCTGTGCACCACTTGCGCAACTGGGATAATATTATACTGAACTATGCAGTAAAAAAAACGTTTTCCATGGTGCGCCCAGTAACAAAAAACTAGTCCGCCAAGGATGAAAACATACAGCGAATTGTGATGACAAAGGGCTTTTTATAAAAACGCAGTCTATATGAACGACGCTCAGGGCTCAAAATAGAGAAGCAGAAAACACAGCATAGGATAAAAATGCAACGAAAGCAAGATTAATATCGCTGAGAGACTAATTCAGTATTGGCAAACATTGAATCGCAATTCGATTGACCCAACGCCATGTACAGGACTAGGGAAAAGATGACAACAAAGCAAATGTCGTATAGAGATACAGTATAGCAACATCTATTCGTCATTGATCACAATGGCGTTGGTCAGCGTTTGAAATGGGATGTGAACATTATCCATAGAAGGCTACAAACGCATCTTCCGACCTTCATATTTCTGGCCCAATGGGAATGTGTCTTTCGTTTAGTTGCTTGGGATAAACAGGACATTGAGGACACATTTTTCAAACAAGAAAAGCATGTAAGAATTAATGGCCATGCTTGTGTTTGTGTTGGATCATTGGTTGTAGGGCCTTGGAGACTACGTTCAAGAAGACTGATCCCCTTAATTCACATAAAAAAGTGTAACACTTCTAGCAATTTAGTTTTCTTGTTGGAGTTTGTCGGGATAAGCTAAGCAATCCTCCGCACCACTATATACGACACGTGATTTATTTCGAATGCTCGATGACCTCAATGCACCAGAACACTCTTTTTAACCAGCAGCTAGCCCGTGGTGTACATGAGCAAAAATGTTATATTATGCAGTTTTGTCGTCAACAACAAAGAGAGTAAATTCTCTTGTTATTTACTATACATGTATACGAGACTTACAGTGCAGTAAAATCAAACCATGTTCTAAAATAAAAAATAATTTTATTAAACTTTTATAATTCAGAAGAAAAAAATATTAATATCTAATTCGAAAACTGCGTTGTTTAAAACCTTTGGGTAACGTTTCACGTGTATCATTTCAAAAAGGTCGTGGCGTGCTAGTGACTGACTAAATTAATTGTTCCCAGCGTTGACCAGTCTGATTGCATCGTTGCATAATTCATCACGAAAGCGTTCCAACCTGTTGAGGAAGTGCTAAACAAATTATTTGAAAGCTGGAAGAGGACTCGTTTATGTTCCTCAGTACAAAGGGAAGGAAGGTGACAAAACCAAGTCACGAGATATTTCCTTCTCGAAAATTGAAGTTTTATTTAGGCTTCAAAACTTTAGTTACACCTAATTTGATTTTATGGCTTACTTATCCAAATAGATTGCGATTCATCCATATTGAAGCATAAAATGTCGTTGTGTTAATATTACTTGTTTTTTTCTAATAAATTTTATTCTTAACTGTTCCATTCCTGCAGAAACTGTAAAAAGCCTCGGTTGAATACGAATATTCAGTTTAGATACTTGAAATACGAGGGCAGTTCATAAAGTAAGGTAATTTATTTACATAAAAAAGAACTACTCATTATGTGACAAAATTGAAATATACAACTTGTAGAGCATTTAATACTCTATTTTTCCACATAATCCCCACACTTATTGGTGCATTTGTCCTATCGCGTCACAAGTTTCTGCATAACATCATTGAAAAATGTGTTGTCGATAGAGCCAATGGCGCCCACTGCACCACTGTACTTTTTGGCAAAGAAATGGGTCCGACCGCCATTTAATTTTTCACTCCATTTCCACACTCATATCCGTGAAAATCAGTGGTCACCATACACGACGACTAATTCTTTTGTGAATTTCGAATGGCTTAAGCTTTTTAGCCATAAAAAACGAATTACACTTCGCCATTCTTCAATTGTGTACATTACCGAACACATTTTACAATGATGTATGCAGAAACTTGTGAGGCGATGGGACAAATGCATCAATTACTGTGGAGATTATGTCGGAAAATAGAGTATTAAATGCTCTACAAAGTGTATATTTCAATTTTGTCACATTATAAGTCGTTCTTTTTTAAATAAATAAATTACCTTACTTTTTGGACTGCCCTCGTAGTTTGTCTTCTGTGGCTTCAAAACTTCCATTCATGGTCGCACAAAAATTGCAGATAATTTTCTCAAATCTCTAAAATTTACTTTATCATTCCCTAAGGCTGATTAGAATTAAGGGGCCAATCATTGATTTCTCATGAGACACATTTATTCGGCATCCATTCAATATAATAACTTTGGGGAAAAGATATTTTTCTTTTCTATTAATAGTTACCTATCGTTGCTTGTCAAGAGTGTTTTCTTATACACTGGCAATTCCCGGACTGGGAGGCATTTCTTTTGTGTCGTATTTTAGTAATTATTACTGGTACTTATTGATCGGTCGTTATAAAGCGGCAGCTTCGTGTGACATATAAATGTCATCGCTGATGACAAAAACTATAATGGAGTAGCAAAAAATAGATACATGTATACACTGTAGGGCACGACCAGATGAATGAGCAAGATACATGCAAGTCTTAAAAATGCCTAACCGACAAGTAGCCCAAAAGCTACTTAGTATTCAATGTATGTTTGTTTTGTATTTATTTCCAAGTGAACATTATTGGCATTTAGAATTAATCAGCCTGTGAGCTGAGCTTTTTAATTAAGCGATTAACAAGATAGCAGCATAATTATCTTACATTCCAACTAACGTGTACTTGTAGCCTAATATATTTAGCTAGACCCGTTTATTGGCTTATAAAATAACTCCATAAGGAATTCCTGGTTTGTACGTGTAGAGGCAAAGAGTTGATAGATTTGTAAGCATGCTGAACACTGCATACACTTTACAAATGTACTTCATCTATAGGTATAGGCATATTTGCCTAGGTTTATCTAACCTCATGAGATAAATGATCGAATTGTCTTAAAATTTTTGAACAATATAAAAAAATGACATTTGATCATTGTGATTTTGTACGGCATCATTCAGTTTGTTGGTGAGAAGGCTCATCGATGCTTGGCGAAATTATTGAAACGTCGCTATCTAGCAGCATTTATTTAATTTGCATCTTTATAAGTTTTATTTTTGAGGTAACCTATCCTCGTATTCATATTTGTAGAATCAACAAACAATTTATGCAGTTCATTAGGAATTCACGGTCGGACTGCCGGGTAAATTGCGTGGCATTTAATATGCAGATACCCATTTTCTTTCCTGAGACAGCAAGCTGTCAAAATATTTTTGTAATTTAAAAGTCCTCGTTTAAAATGGATACGTGGGCGTCGGTCTATGTCTATTTATCTTAATTTTTACGAATATTTGTACAGTTCAGTGCGGTTTGCTGTACATGGACGTGTATCGCAATAAGCTTGAAATGGTTCGCAGCAATTTGGATCGATATTCACAAACGCACGATTGTATAGATCCTGCACGGTATACAGTGTAGTTATGCTCTCCATTGCACATACATGCACTGTATACCGGGTTACATAAAGTTGTACAGTTGCAAAAACGTAATCACCGCAAGCGTAATCCAGAATGTATAATTGTTTTAATTAATGTCTGAATTGTAGAAGGTTACACAACCTAATTAAAATGCCCTCAAATATGCTTATGCACAGCGCCGGTATTTATACTGTATTTGTATTGCCTTACAACTTAAGTTTGAAAAGTAAATGCCATGCTATTTGTTTATGCCGCTAGCATTATCAGAACATTGAAATTGTTTACTTTCTGCATTATTGCATATACTAAACGAAGATTAACGTTACTCTGGGCTTTAACTCTTCCGTTATAACTGTGGAAATATCAGTGCATAGCATTCACCATTATGGGATAATATACATGTATAAGTTGTATATGTAAGAATATAGTTGTAAGTTTGGCTTTGGATGCTCAGTATCTCATCAAGTTGTGTTAAGTTGCCGAAAGCAGGTTTAACAGCACAATTTATTTTAGAATTCATGTACGTATTATTTCGCAACGTTTTTATAAGTATAGGAATTGTGCTTTGATATGTAGATACGCAAAGTACTGTAAGTGAAGGTGTGACAAGGAGCACATGCACTCATTCCTGTATCAAAGAAGAGTTACATCTTTCTGATGCTTGAAGATACATCTATCTGATGCTTTTCTGCCTAGCCATTGTTTTCCTGAGAAACTTGTCTTACATACAAATTGCAGTTATTTCCTTTTCTGGTGCTCTATGCAGAGAATTCCCGAAAGAGATGTTTGCGAAATTGCGATGTAAGAGACATAACCATTGATGGTTGCAATTGGACCCTAACCTAGTCGAGTGTGAGACATAAACACACTTAGATTGTCTTCTTAATTGTCGCCGCTCTCCTCCTCTTCTCCATTTTTACTCACGAGTCGTGAGCAAAACAAGCTTTTCTCCTTAATTACACTATGCATTCTTGGTCCTATGAAATATTCTATATATAAATGTATGCGTGCACGTTTCCTTGGTGTTAATGGCCTTAGTAAGTGTTGGCGATATATGTCCAATGCAAGGATAGTTACTGACCACCCATCGACTATTTTACCCTAAAGCAGAACTGAAATTATCATCAAACGGCCTGTGTTCACGTTTGTGCCCATAATATAAATTTCCTCCATGTTGAAAGGATCTTTCAAAGAACTTAAATTGCAGTTAAAGATACCATGCAAGATAGATTTGGTAGTTGTGCAAGGCTCATTCATCGAGGGTATTGAGTTGAATTATACGTTACTAGTATACTGTATACGAATACATATGCTTCAGTGCATATCTCCAACGCTGAAATATGCCAAAAATATGATTGTCTATCGTGAATGTTGAATGATGTAATGACACGCAAATATAAAATATGAATGATAGACAATTTTTTCTGATTTTATTCACGACGGGAAATCTATGCCAGTTTTTATCGCTTGTTGGCATGGTCTCTAGTTACTAATTACTCAACACAAGTTTTGAAGAAAAAAAATGTGCAGATCATTCCTTAAATTATTTCGTTTATGTTATCAAATTATGATATCGTATTTATCACATAATGCATTAATTTATCTGAGTTAGCGAACTCGTTTTTATGTTGCGGTATAAGAGTTTCAGGTTTAGAAATACGGGAAACGTCCATAAATGAAATAAATCGCTTGGCTACGATCCAATGTCAATCACTGATTAAGACTGGAGTTTGGGGTTACGCCTTTGTTGACGTCATAATATCGAAAATACCCTCCCGATTATTCAGGAAGAATAATGTCAGGGAAGAAGTCCCTGTAATCGAAATTCACATAATCATCAAAATTAAAGAGAACCTCAAAGAATATCTGGGAAAAATATCTGTTAACCTTTCCACATCCATTTCCCACCACTTCTCTCGTAGCCTATATTGTGTGAAATATTGTATAAAACATATCGAACATATAACATAAATGCATAAAACCACTCCAAATTTTCTTTTGACGACTTGCTTTCGTTTACAAAAAAGTGATTTAATATATGTAATTTCATTGGAAGTACTTCATTGTATACATCGAACTAAAATTATTTTCTGAAGTTTAAAAGCAAATCGAAAATCTTTTATACTTGTTCTCAAGATTAAAGCAATATAGTGGCAGACAATGTATATTGACGTCTTAAGGAGGAAAATAGGGCGTGTTTACGGTATATCATTATGGATAAATCATAATTGACTCCATAATACGTTGACAATTATCGTTGTTGACATACGATATTATGGGAAAATTCGTCAATGTTAATAATATTTTTTAAAGCATTATGACCAAGGTTGACATAACTGTGAGGAATGTTACTCAATCTAACGTTATATAAACGTTGACATCATTTATGGATAGTCCCAACCGCAACAGATACTGTAACCATACCCTGACATTCATAAGAAATTAATAACATTGCTGGATTGCCCAAAAAATAATCTGATCTTTCATGTGAGAAAATAAAAATGGGCTGACTGTACGGTCAATTTCAATCCAAACGCTTTAGTTCTGATTGAATGAACTGCTGTATCTTTTATCACGTCCAACATTTGCCACGTAATCAACTCCCATAAGCAGCATTCCCTAGAGCTATTGCCACTTTGGCAGCTCATTACAAAAGGGGCATTACCTGATACATAATACCATGTAGAATTAGATCTCTTCATAATGAATTTTCCAGATTGCATTGTCTTTTTGAACCATGATGATGGAATTAACGACCTCTAAATGCTCTTGCCATTTGGTGTATCAAATGCAAGCGACAAACATACTCCACTGACTTACAAGTCTTTCGTCACTTCTGTTAGACAATGGGGATTGGCAAGCTGCTTGTCGAGATGCGTAGAATGATGTTAAAGGTGACGATGACGATGTCTATTTTCCAGAAGATTGCTTCCTAAGTTTAATTAGGTGATAACATATTGTGTATTAAGCTACTTGCCTGGACCATTTCCCATTTTGAACTGAGTGATGACTCTATCAGGGATGCTAGGGGGATGTGCACTCACTATTTTGACCCATCCCCGCATTCTTTTCCAAGTTATGGCAATTCCTATACGGTGTTTCATTTAGCCATCGTATACAAGGAGCACCTTGTTCTGCGACCTTTTTTGGTCGTGTTTCTGTATATCTTTAAAACGAAGAAGGCAAGACTAACCAATATATCTCATTTTCTACATGCTAATATAATTGTAGTCATCAAAATAAATGTTTTTGTGGTTGGTTGGCTTATAATGTACTGTACATGTATTTAAGGCTCATTTGGATTAATCAGACCTTCGATGACTGTAATAGGTTTGAACCATTTTTCAATGCAGAATGCGTTCTCAACATTGTAATTTGACTCGTTTGTTTATCCATAATTTAAGCGTGTAACAGAATGCATTTTGTAAAAATGGCAATCTAATCCGTCAAAATCATGTTCAAAGACAACCGAACGAGTGATTGATCACATGGATCACGGTAATACTTTACGTGCATTGTTTCGTGCATGATGTGCATCACATGTTATTGCATAAATGTGTTTTCACATCAACCACTTGCATGACACGCAAAAATCTGTTCGACAGCAAGCGCTCTATGCACTGTACATACTGAAGATTGGTTGACATCTGGCGAAGCGGTTCTATCTGCAATTGTCAGACTTGCTTACAAATTTAATTTAAAGTGCAAAACGCTAGACGCCTGATATCTCCATTTTTGGCATTGTTCGTATATTCAATTTTTCAAATTTTTTTGTTGTTTTCGATAAGAGAGCTTGAGATCTGATTTACATTCCTGTGTGGTTTGACAATGGGCTCCAGCTATATGAGACCAGCGCATTCTTCCGAATAATATCTTCATCTCTTGTTACTGGAATTCACAGGCATTCAATTGAACATCGTTTCTGTAGATGATATTGCAGGAAGTGTATACGTGCAGTATGTAGGCCTGCTTTCGAAATGCCTGCAATGACACCATGATGACTTACTGTACTTACATGTACATGTAAAATAAAACACCTAATGAAGTTACTAATAACCTTATCTTCAGAAAATTGTGTATATATTGTAGGTCGTTTCAAATATTCAGAATGCGGAAAAAAAATATTCATTCCTTCCTTAATGTTTGTTGTTGTCGTTTTGTGGATTTGTAATTCGATACTTTATTTCCACCATTTTGTAATGTGTTGTGAATAATTGCACAACTATATTGATACTGAATTTCTATACATATATGCATTTTAAACGATCCGTCAACATTTGCGACCATATTATATTCCCTTTTCAGTGAATAACTGCTCTACCATCTTTCTTGATTGTTGTATTGTTTCAAAAACAATTAAAATATATACATTAATAAAAAAGAGAGAGATAAGAGTGAGAGGGAAATGGGCAAAGCTGTCTGATTTCACCAACATGAGACGAGCCATAATTTAGCACGAAAAAATATGGTACGCCTAATGTGCATGTTGACAGCAAATATGTCATTTTCAATCTGAAAAGCACTTTAAAACATTTTTTTGTTGTCATCGTCGCCAGTGTCACTGTCACGTACAGTACGAGTGACTATCTGACACGACGGTGGTTGGGCGGCGCTGCATTTGATATGAAAGCCATGCATTTTTTAATATGTGTGTTCCACGTTGAAAAGCCATATTGTCAGCTAATTTTAAGACAAATTGGCAGCCCCAACAGGACGTTGTTCAAAAAGCAAAGCAGACAGGTAGAGCTAATTTTTGTTAATGTATTCGGAGATTAAAATCGCATTAATTATGAAAAGGCGTCATTAAAATCCACATTTAAGTTTTACTACGTGCCTAAAGTTACGCAGCCCGCAGTACAGCAACGCATGAGGTGATTGCCAACTGTCCCTTTCCCCAGTAAATAAACTTGAGCAATAAAGTAACTGATTGCAAACCTAGTGCACATTTTCTTATTCTCCAGCTTCCGGATAGGCCTCATTAGTCTTTCATAAATCTTCGAGTGAAAAGTGGTGTTAGTGTGACAAGACGTATATAAATTGCAATTCTTTGAACTGTCAGTATCTATGAAGTGAAAGTCATTAAATAACGTTTCATTGGATAACTAGGTTGATTAATTGATAAACGTGGATCTCATTAATTCTCCTGATAAAGTGAACATTTCCAATTCCATGTAATGCCGCATCTATCCGTAAAACTAACAAGTCGAAGGAATGAGAATATTGCACATACATGTACAGTATATGCATGTACAGGTAGAACATAGCGTCAAGTTTGGCAAGAAATTTGCATGTAAATAATGCTTTTTTGCGTTCAATCTTATTATATTGGACGTTTGTTCTTTCTGCATGGATTACGTGCCTACTTTTCTCTGTTGTTGAGTGATTTGATGGAAAAGTATAAAGGAAGGCCACTCGCTTATTTCAGTTGATGACATCGGACTTTTTGCTTGTTTCCTTTTCTCTGGAGATTTCGAAGAGTGCTTGGTCGTTGTCTAAAAGACTTCACTCGCAATTCTCACTGGGATTCTAATAAATATATCGTCTGCAATGAGAATACAACCGTGTACATCTCTTACAACGAATATATTGGCCTACTTTTTTGTTTTATAAGCTTATCAGCGTTGCTGATAAATTTGCTTTACATAACGAGCCATCTGCCCACTTCTATCGTATGAAGTCTCAACAGACTTGAAGTATGGACTTATAGGATAAAACAGCAAATTTTAATAACGACGAAACTTTCTAATTTAGATTATTTCAAACTTATCAGCCGTTGCTAAGCAGCCAGACGATCCAATCTCAATTTACACAGACTAATGTAACAGGTGCCTATGGTCATAAAACTAACCCATTAAGTGCAAATTACGATTTTCCAATCCTGGGAATATGTAAATGGCCTCCATTGTACGTTTCAGTATTACATTTTTTTACCTATTTCCAGCAATTAGCTAAATGAACGGAACTCAGGTTTAATTAAATAAACATTTCCGCTTTGTATCTCAGCGTGCCACAAAGAGTACAAGTTCATAGAAAATCTAGTTCGAAAGTGGCTTTTTAAAGAGAGCTTTTAGAAGCTGCACACATTTAATATGACGTTTCATACGCTCGTTAAGAGTATCTGAGACTTTCAACTGTTTAAACAAAACTTGAGTCAGCAATTACGAGCCTTGGTCATAGTTTCTTGTATTTGACTTTATGCTGTACTCTTTGGGATTTATGCATCCAGCGGTATAATTTAACTGAAGAATCTTACATTTTTAGTTAAAAAGCGAAAAAACCTGAAACCTGATAAGGGGTATGAAAGTTGTTATTGTTTGAACAAAAAGCAGAGACTGAAATGAAAGTGCATTTAATTTGTCGCTTATAAAGAAAGTCCATGCAAAATCGGTTTCAGTATGTATTCCACAGGATTTTCTGATTCATGTCTTTTCAATATAAGTTCATTACTTTTTTTTAGGTTAGGCTGTGGTCCAAATTCAATGACGGCGTTTTCTTTCCAATGGTTCAGGTCGAAACTTAGCTACTTTGAGGATTAGACATTGACGTTGGTTTTGCTATAAAAGTCAAAAGAAATTCGTTGGAACGAAGATCGTAAGATGGTATTTACAATGCAGTGACTATAGCTTTAATGAAAAGCTTAGTTTGTCAATATTAATCGCATTAAGAGAGTTGAAAAACCGAAACCTGCTATAGATATGAACATTTTCAAAATACATGTAGATATTGAAACGAATGGAACAATTTTGGTTAAATGTTTCCTAACGGACCTAACTTCATCTTCACTTTACATGTATAGTCCGTTCTCCATGGAATAATGGAAAAGGATAACTAAGAATGCACATGAAAACATTTCACTTCTATTGTATCTTCAAGTGTTTTAACAGGAGTTTGGCAGGTGTTTTTAACATGTTAACTCCAAGCTGTTTTGTTTCCAATTGCCTGTTATTAGGTGATATCGAAATTATTAACGAAAATGTTTCGTGTTCATAATGGATATGCTTGATAGATTTCGAGTCTAGCCTGATTGGCTTAATTGATTGGTAGCCTGATTGGTCTAGCCTGACTTGGCTTAACAAAATGTTTTGGCGCAAGAACTTTAGCGAGCTCCTGTTTATAATAAATCAGTTCTACCTACATAGGATTTGTGTAAATGTATCATTTAGTCATGATCACAAATCCACCTGTATCACGAAGTGGACCTAGCTGTTACATGGACAAGTATATATTTTGAATTCTATTATCCTGTTTTGGAATCGACATATATAATAATATTGACGGATAGGATGATTACCTATTTTTACAATTTCATTAACAAAGAGCAGTTAATGAATAAAGTATCTGTTTGAAAATATTGCGATTTTTCAGACTATTGTCTGAAAAACTATCAGTGGTAAAGTATTGTCGTAATTTTTTGCTAACGTGGATTATTACGTAAAAGGTTTGCAGCAAGCTAGATGGGCCTTCCAAATATGCCCCTTTCAATTCTTTTGTTCAATCAAGGATAGGAGGATAGGAGTAGGTGCTACCGCGAAGGAAGGATAATAAATGGAAAATGAAGAGAATAGAGAAATCAGTGTCACCATGACAACAATTGGTGGAGCGCACAAAAAACAATCAAGGGAATCTATCGAGCGTGTTTTTTGCCATACAGAATGCATTAATAGTGGATCAATTTGATGTACAATATTGTTATTGAAATTAATGGTCTGGTTTCGATAAATGCAACAACCAGCTGATGCGAGGCACAAGCATCATCATTAGATTAGTGTATTATCGACTGCAAATCAATACTCGTAAGATTAACGCAATTACAATAAGCTTAATTTCGTGAGCATTATGTTCATTATCATTAATCTTGCGCAAAAATCGTAAAAAAAAACTTTTATAAATGACGTATTCCCACGAAACTTTCGTATAAATAAACGTTCTCAAAATAAACTCGGCTGTACTGAGGAAGATGCCCTGTCCTAGGATAGCCACTACAGGTATAACAAGAGGGCTTCACCTAACGGCTCGTAGGCTGGTAATGATTGCATGCAGTTGGGCGGCTAAATAAAGAAATGTCATTTTTTTGGGTAGAGTAGGATATACACAGAAAAAAAGGAGAAAAAAGAATAAAAAGGACAAATTGTGACAGCTAGGACAGGAGTCATTCTTCTCTATTGGACAAGTATAGGGTTGAAATACACATTTTGAACGCATTTGGAGCAGGGACATACTGCATTCCGTAGTATAACCATAAATAAACTCGATCGTAAATGCGTCTTTCATTTCGTGAACGGAAATAAATCTTGCTTATTTTACAATCATCTATTGAAAATTTCAATTACTATGCAGGACACACCAAAATAGTTCCATTTGTTTCGAAGAAATTATACATTATAATTAGTTAAAAACAAATGTACTGTGTGGTTTGTGGTCTTCTCAATTCATTGGTGGGGAATTTGGCATTCAATATCCCGCAAACATAACTTTCAAATAATTGTTTGATGCACGAATAACAACTACTCCACTATGAAGCATTGAACTTTTGATAATGTTATGGTATACATTGTATTTACTGTACATGTGCACTAATTAACTGCTTCTAAGCTCCAAACCTTGAGCTGTGATGATGTGTTTTTAACTGAATTCTGAATCACCTCAAGTACGATTCTGTCTATTCTTATCAAATTAGTGAGCTAATTCTTGATTATTCCTCGGCAAATGCTATATGATAAACACGTAGAGCGCTACATGAATAATAAATGCATTTTTAATTCGATTTCACAAGCTCGTTTGACGTCACCAATCCCGCCCGTTTTTAATATTATTTTGTGTATTTAATTAGTTTGTAAATAGTCAATACGTGATACATGCGAGGCCAAACGGCAGGTCTATGTCAGAGCATAACAAAGTTAATTAAAATGCCTTCCAAGAGCATGGAACGGAGCATTTCGTCCTTATAGTCAGCGTCTACAGGGCGTATATAGCGTATAATAATAATCATCATCTTCATTAATGTTGTAGGGAGAAGTTGTATACCTTGGCTTGTTTTTCATTTTTACATCATTTTATTAGATTTCCTGCGTTTATTTGATTATGTCATCTGCTCAAAACACGTTGTTAGACGTCGAGAGAAAAATGCTATTGTTATTGTATGGACAGAGCGTCATTTAAGAGATGTAAAATTTATAACTAGGGATGCAACAAATTGTTTATAGCAGTTTCGAATGCACGCATAGGACGGTTATGATTCGGGTCTATGAGCCTTTCTTCTGGTAAGCCTACATGTACATTGTACCAAGTGCAATGGCCACTACAAATGGCTGTTTATGGTCGTTGCTTTCATTATGAAAATGAAGTGTTAGGACGAACAACATCATCTGTCATGGCTTCCCTCTCGTTTTAGCTCAACTTTTATATACACCCCAGTGTTTGCGAATGTTGGTTCCAGCATGTTGGAAAATGTTGTGAATGTTGGTTTCGATGTGGGAAAATGATGGTCGTATGAGGTGTTGTTGGTTTCTGTTGGGTGTAATGTAATGCTGG
>JAQGAF010000427.1:0-52696 GCA_034687865.1 Kryphioiulus occultus | reverse complement strand
TGATTTGACATCACTTGTTCCCCTACCCCGTCCAGTGATGACATCACCAATTTCTTATCATCCAGACTGGCCAAACTGATGGAGAATAGGCTGATGAATGGAAATTCTGCCCAGTGAAAGTCTGGCCATCTGGCACAGATCTAGGTCCAGAAAGTCGAGTTTTTGGACGGGCACCATCCAATACACAGTAGGACGATACTGCTTTTTATCAGTCGTTAACGACAGCACTTTCTCAGTCAAATTACCTGAAACCCAGGACTATGCCATGTCCTTATCTGAGCAGAGGCCAATAAATGAAGGCAAATGGGCGAGTTGATGTCCTGATCATGTTCCCTAAATGTGGGTCTGATTAAGGGGTGGTCTAATAACAGATTGGAGGCATTACACAGACGCTTTCATGGCTTTCAGAGGGATTTTCTGCGCTCTTCTACGACTCATTAGTTAATTTCTATTTTATTGTCAGTCATTTCCTTTATTGGATGAAAAGACAGCCAGCACACGATGTGTTTTCAAAACACCATTGAAAATGGCATATGGGATTCAAAGGCAATCACCATGACTAAATAACACAGGCTAGTTTCGTTTACTTTAAAAGAACTGGTCAACAACTGCATGCAAAACGTTAGCTACGTCTATATTTCACCCTAATGAACTTAACGAGTATTTAGTGGCCATGTCATGGTCTAAAATGAGGTTTTAGTGCCAGCAATGGCCCTTTAATCCAAGCCTCCTGAGATTGGGTTCACTGGAGGCATCATGGTTTTAATGCCAGTATTTCGCTTAATCCCTCAAGGATTAGAAGGGCTTACGTTTCCCCCTTTCAGTCTTGTTTCGTTTCTGAAGGGTTCACATTTCTTAATGCTGAGACGAACTAAGGCCCGCACCAATTTCAGTAATTAAGCACGCATTAAATTAGCTCGAAAAAGAGTCACTGGCACGCTTTTGTAAGTGTAAATATGTTAAATTGGGGGAAAAAAAACTTCCCTTGTCTTATTTGTACACTGCTAATGGAAACATTTAACACAATTTATCTTAATTTCAGCATCTATTACAGGGATCCCACAGGGACGAGATTTTTATCTTCCCTGACACTTCCAGGTTTTAACACGTATGACAATGCATGGTTCATACCAAAATTTGTAACTCAATTTCCCTGACTGATTAATTTCCCTGATTTATAAAATCAAAAAACCACGTGTAAGTAAAATCACCTTTACTTGCAACACTACAACTAACTATTTTTTGTATTTTCTTGGTCAATTGCCTCTGCTTCCAAGATAACAGCTTTTTTTTACCTTTTTTTTTAAATTCAAAATTTTTTGAATGTTTTCCCTGACTTAATGGACAAGATGTGAGCATTTCCCTGGCTTTCCCTGACCGTATGAACCCTTCAGTGTAAGGAATGCTATTTTAATCATAAACAGGAGATAAAACAGAATTTTTCACAAGGAAACACCAAATTTAGATTAGTGTTTTTAGAATTGACAATCTCATTATTAATTTTCTCCAAGGAATTGCTGGTCATCTTTTGATTTTTTTGCGTAAACCAATCACAAGCATGTGGCCAGTTAGCATGCAATTTTTTGCGTTTTTTCACATGCAAATTTCTAATTTTTTCACATTTTCACCCAATATTTCTGATAAAAATGCGCATTTTCAAAATGTCATGAGCTATATAGTAGCAGTTTAGAATGAAAGACTTTCGTGACTCATATACATTATTGAGAATGCCATGGGCAAAATAATTTCAAAAACAATACCACAAGTGAAAAATTGTAGCTTGCTTTTCTAAAATGAATGTATGGGTACATGTAGAAATAATATCTACGAAAATGGATATTAAATGTATATTGGTGAAAATTACATTTAGTCATAATGCACTTTTAAGACATTCTTAGAAGAATATTTCAGAGAATTTTTAAAAAAAAAATAATACAAATAACCCAATTTTACAACGTATATTTATGAAATTAAGGACCTCATAGTGCGATTCTACTGAGGGGAATTCCTGAGTTTTACTCTAGATTTCTTGTAAAATTGTTTCCAATGAAATTTTCTCATAAGTTCTTATTTTTTCTATTTTTTCCACATTTATCACACCGGCCACATCCTTGTTACACGAATTTAACAGAATTCCAAACTGACTTACAAGTTGCTCCTGGATAAATCAAAGATAGCATCAATGAAAACTACATGTAGAACAAATATAAATGCGAATATAAACTACCCGAAATTACACTTTTCTTTAGTCAACCAAATCTTTGACCCTCGCCCCACAAAACAGTATTTCGGAAAATAAACGGAAAGAGAAACTGGAGCAAAACTCATGTTATCAAGCCTTGTCATCGAAATGTTTTCCAAACATTATGATTTGCATAAAATATCCATTTGAGGCAAAGCAGCAGGCAAGAATTGCCAGAAAACAGCATGGCGCCAGAAGCTCCTTTTTCTTCAAGAAAACATTTTGGCTTTTCGTGCCAAAAATGTACACAGAATGCTCATGAATTCAACGTGTCACCTCATGCAGTTTCGTATTTTCAAAACGAACCAGTTTTAGTTTATAGTTTTCGTGGCATTACCTTTAAATTCATGGGATGAAATAAATCTGGAAACTTGATTCTAGCATTAAGTTTCCCTTTCATCGCTCCTAAGGGCCTACCGATCAATAATATTGTTCAATACATCACACCGAGCAATACTCCAGCAATAATTTAGCAATAATGAAGTTTGGAAATTATACTGTATTGGAAAGGGCATTCGGACAAGTCCTAGAGCCAGGGAAAATTTTATCAACTCTTTAACCCATGTTGACAGTGAACAATAACTAAAACACCATTGGACAGTGATACATCTAAATTTGTCATGAGGACTTGCGCAAAGGAACAAGAGTGCAACTTCTTCAACTCAAAGGCCAAAAAAGTTATTGGTTTTTGGACATTTTACGGACGATACACATTTGTCAGAAATTCACTTACAACAATACAGGGTTCCAACTCAAATTCTCTGACTTTCCCTGTCATTCCCTGACATTTTACACGAAATTTCACACAATATTAGACCACAAAAAGAGACCATGTATTAATTTTCCAAGCCCTTAATTTGAATAATTAATAGCGAAATTAATGGCGAAAGTAAATATAACCTGCAATTTGTGTGACAAATACACAAATTTCAACAATACAGTACTGTATTTCTGCCAACCTTTATGATATTAATACTACCAGAAACGCCATAGGCGAATTTAAAAAAAACTAGGTCTTAAATTACAGGTTTTAGTCTATATTTTGGTATACAAACATTTGTTTAGCAATATTAATAATTTAGGATATCAAAAGGCAACATTTTTAGAAACAAAATATTGAGAACTGTTAATTCTCAGAATTTGCTAAGAATTTAGGAGCGCTGTAGGCGATATTTTTGCAAATAAAAGTTCTGAAATTATGAATGTTAGTTTTTTTTAAATTGCTTTTATAAAATAGTAACTATTCTCAATCTTCGTTTTCCTGACATTTCCTGACTTTCCAGACAGTGGGTACCCTGCAATCCCAATTGCGTCACATATTAATTGTCAATGAAAACTGAACGAAGTTAATTTCAATATCCAGCAGGTTACACATATATCTTAAGAACAGGTAAAATTAATTCAGAAGTTACCATTGAAAGTAAATTACTTGGAGAGCATTCAATTATCTGTTATCAGGAATGAAGTCAGCAATAAGAGGTGCTATAAGAGGGGAAGTTTCCCAAGGGCATATATTATGATGCCATTGGAAGTAAACTCTTGCTATCCCAACGTGTTTATGGATTCTGCCTCCGAATCAAACAACTTTAGTACTTAGCAAATGAAAGAAATTACCCATGAAGAAAAGCAATGAGAGTTGATAGAGCGGAAAAGTCAACAACCAGATTTGCAGCAGAATGGCACAAATAGGAATTGCATAAAACTGATCAAAGAATAAAATCAGTTGCACACGTCCATTAATTCGACTATAATGCTTTCAGTCGTTCACTTATTTTTAGAAATAATTATAACAAATTATACACGTAAAGCTGCGTTTACACTATACAGTATATATGTACCAAAACGTGTTATATAGCAAATATATACAACTTGTATTTAAAAATTAAGAGAAAAATGTTATTTAACATTATGTCACAACAATTAACTTGTTATAGCAGGTCAAATGTTAAGCATCGTGTGACGGAAAAGATCAAAGTATATTATCAAGCTGGGTATACATTACAACTAAACATTCGATCATAACGTTGTTATATAAAATTACCTTTAGAAAAATTGTACCATCTATAACAAGTTATACATGCATGACGTCCCATGACAAATTGCACAACAAAGTTATAAACTAATTTGTTATATTTGTTTCTGTTGTATTATGTTATTATTCTGTTATATTAGTTTCTAACTTTGTTGTGCAATTTGTTATATGACGTTATACATTATAACTTGTTATGGATGGCACAATTCTTCTAAAGGTAATTCTACGTAACAACGTTACACACCTTTGTTTGAAAATGAGAAGAAAAAATCTTATTTAACAACATAGTATTGATGACCCACGTAACTTTATTAAGCAAATACTCACTAAAACATGTCATAAACGCAGTTTTACTAAGTCCTTAGATCTTTATCAGCACTTGATTGATAATGTAATCTGGTCTATCACGAGAAACATGTTACATTACATCATGTTAAATAACATTTACCTTGTTCAGTGGTATAACTGTTATGAAGTAAGCCCAGCATTTTAGCTGCACAGAACCAGTATATGGCAGAAATAAAAACTAATTTGTTCCCAGTAAACCCAGCTTAATATTTTTCCCCACAGGCACCTAATAGACACCCTGTATTTTATTATTACGATTTTTGGAGAAACAGCTGTTAACAGATGTTACTGACTTTTGAAGATAAATTAAAGCTTAATTATGATCGAACGAAAACGAGCCCAATCTCGTACAAAGCTAATTTATAAATAAAAAGCATCGAGACAGTGTCTTATCGCCATAATAAATTCGTCTACGATGGAAGTGCTACATATCACTTAATTACGAATCTCACTTTTATCTCATTTCAATCGGAAGGAGAATGTTTCACATCATTGATAATTTGATTCATATACCCGTGAGAAGTGTCGTTGATGCGAATTTGATAGGACAAGCTGCACACCGTCTAATTCACTGAAAATCGTCATAAATCAAGTTGTGAATAATTTGATATAACTTTCGCATAGAGTTTGTGAAACTCGTGATGAATGGATCTACAGACGTTATTTCATCTACACGCTGTGAAAATATGCAATTAATTTATAGACACGTTCATTAAGAGAAAATTAAAAACTATGTGTCAATTTGTGTTGGTTTTTTGCTGCGCCTCTTAGAAACGAAACTATTTAATTACATATTGCATTCCAAATTCTAATGTAGTTTGCCATATACATTGAAAATATTATTAAAGATGCCAAAATGCAAGCTGCAGGGCATGCTCTTTGGAGATAAAATTCAAAACGACGACAAAATTATGATAATTCCTACAACCCCTTTATCTCCTCAATAAAATGCCCAGTTACATCACTCTTCTGTGAATATCATTTCCGGGAAAAAATAAAATAAAAACATGAAATAGAAAGTTGTCAACTGACAAATGATTGCCATTTCCCGAGCAGTTACTCTCTCTCTATAAAAAGGCAGCATTTTATACAGAAATCAATTTCAGTTAAATATGGAAAAGTGTGATAACTTTCCATTTCAAATGAGACCAAACGTTGAGCCACGCATCCATACTGTGTCACAAGGAATGTACCTTATTATGGGTGTCAATTCAAAAGTAGATGACATCGAAAAAAAATTATAAAAATTATAAAAAATTCAAAGTTTCTAAAAATAGTATAACCTGATAGCAGCTTTCAATTACGAAAACAAGATCCGCAAACATCACAAATTACAACATTACATCATCGTGTTTTGCAGCGTTAATGCAAATGGATTTACAGGGTTCTCCCATACAATAGATGAAAAATAACTTCACTGACTTTCCAGGTTTAAAAAAATTCCCTGACCACCGAAAATGCGAAAATATGGCATGTGCAAATCTTAGGATTGTCATACATATTGCTTATCATAATAAAGTGGTGACAGAACACAACTTTTCAATTATATTAGTTTTTCAAATGGACAATATCGTTATCCAATTCATCCACAGAATGGTTTGCTAACTCTCGATATTTGTGTTAATAGCCGACTTTTGGCAACCAAAAATGATTAGAAAAGGCCTTAGCATTCATCAGTTTCTGTACAGCATTGTTAGCAACATCTATTCAATAATTGCTAAAGGTGTGACCAAGGCTGATATATCCACATTTATGATGGATAGAATTTATATCTACACAATGTACCTTTAGATGCAATTTCTCGATCAAAATTATTCACACGCAACCTTGTTTTTTGAAAATATAAAACTGGGCTATCAAACCATATACAGTAGAACCTCTCTAAGTTGACCACCCAAGGGACTGTCACAAACTGGTTAACATGTGGAACGAGGCTAGTACTAACACAGGATATACTGCCGTACATACATTTTACAATAATCATTCAACATTCATGAATAATCTTATTAAAATGCACATAATGCAGTACCAGTATTGCAAATGTGCTACAAATTTGTACAGCAATTATACTCGCAGTACAGTAGGGGTACTGAAGGGTTCAAAATGAACTCGTGTACCTCTGTAGAGATAATTACTGTTCAGGGGTGTACAGTATAAGTTTTGCGAGCAGCCAATAAATTTAATCATCCATGACTTTAGATGCTGAGACCATGCTGGTCAACATACAGAGAGTAAATTGCTATTGTGTGTCATAGTCCAAGTGGTCAACATGCAGCATACAGAGGTGCAGATGGTCAACATGTAGAGATCACCTTCCATTGAGTTAATGTGGTGACAGTCCGAACAGTTAAAATGTGGTCAACATAGGAAGGTGGTCAACTTTGGAGGTTCTACTGTAATGCGAACTAATTTCATAAAGAAGCCGCTTCGGCAACGTGACAAAACAGATAGAACACGATCAAAGTCAGTGGGAAAATGCAGATCGAAAATGCAAATAAGTTAATTAGGTGACTAACACCCACGCACCTTGGCATCAAAAACCTGCCAAAACCACACCTTTGGGTGCCATTCAAAGGCCAGCTTTGCTTTACTTGATGTCATTAATAGGCGCAGGTAAAATTAGGACAAGATGGAAAAACATCATACTTTCGTATTATAATCAAAAATCGCTAGACAGCAGACGAGTACATTCGTAGATCTACATGGCACCTAAGCATCTCTGCAACCACCTTAATTAAATTTTAAGTGGTTTGGGATTTCGCTAATTGGTGTTAGGTCATCGTCGTATTGAAAACGAACACCCAAATTGCTGCTCGCCAAAATTGCCATAATTAACTGACACAATGCCTCGGAAATAATTTGGGTAATCAGCTAACAAAGAGAAAATGAGCAACTAAGGCGATTTATCAGCTGACCTCAAACCGCTCAGGAGTGGAAATGAGTTTGGAGATGATGGCAACTGACAAGCTTCACTTCTCTAGCATGGAGTTGCAATACGATTGATTTCCTAGATTTCAAAGCAAAATTAAGGCTACTGGTAATTTCCTAAAATGTCCATAACTGTGGTCATGAAATTTGAAATTATGTCCTTCACAGCAGATCTTTTTGAATAATTCTGCCCACTGCCCAATACTCAAGTTTAATTTGATAAGCTTGTTTGAAAGCTTGCAGTAGCCATTAGCATGAAGGAAAGAAAAATTCAAGTTTAATGACCAGTTGCACTAATCTGAGTTAACGCTTTAGCACTGCAAACTGGTAATTTATGCAAAAATCGTCCTTTAAAAATATTTTAATCTGCCATTAAGCTGACGAGGACCTGTGAAAATGGCCATTAAAGTAATATCACTATATGCATTCCCCTCGCAATATTTTTAATCTCTGTGAAAAGAGATAACAGTGCAACCGTAGCTGTTTAGATTAGCAGTCTTTCCCATTTTGGGACATTTTCTAGCTACTAATTTGTATAATTTGGCCAGCCAGAAGTCATTTTCATTATCCTTACGACTTCCAAATAGGTTTATACAAGCAGGCTTGTCATTCTCACCGAAACTTACACTAGATTATGCCGCGAAAGTTGCATTGCCAGGCAACCATTATGCTGTGTAACAACCCTTAAAATCGTTCATCATTTCAGCATTTCTCAAGCTCCATATACTTAAAAAGGTAGAAGAAGCATATGGTGAGTTTAAGGTATGTGCGTTTAACGATCAGAACCTACAAAATGACAATGTTTTGTCAAACGCCATTTGTGTACATGTAGCTGGAAGAACGACATTGTAAAGCAGAAAAAACGTTGCCTTTTTTGGTATTTAATCATTTGATTAGAGAAAGCGAAGGCATTCGTGTTTCAGAAATTAAAAACCCAACACTATAAGGAAAGGATCGATTCCAGCATTTTGCTTTAAATAAAAAGTTCTACTGTCAAGTGTCAGCGGCTGAGTGCAGGTAAATTAAATGCGATTATTCTTATTCATTTGACATACAGAGGTAAAACAGCTAGGGAAACTTCGGAATTAAATAGCATTAAATTGTCATTGGGTGACAAACTACATTTCCAATGCACATGTACCAGCATTAGCAAAATGCCAACATACACTGTACAAGTAGTTTCTCGATATATTTTCAAACCCCACAAGCAATTAAGGTCGTCAAGGACCTCGTACACAACCTACAAATAGTATACCTTCAATGTTATTTTTTTTAAATTGGGTAATGAGCAAACAAATAAAAATAAAACATAACTAAACCAGTGGACAAATGTACACAATATTTCGAGCTATCGAACCCTTCATTCATGTACTGCGGTTCATACATGATTCATACCAAAATTTGCAACTCAATTTCCCTAACCACATCCGATTAATTTCTCTGACGTATCAAATAAAAAATTTAAGTTTATCTGCAACACCACAATTAACTATTTTTTTGTATTTTTCTGTCAGGATGACTAGCCAAATTGACAAGCTTCAATTGAATTTAACTGACTTTTCCACGTTTTCCAGGCACTTTTCGGAAAATTTCCAGACAATTTCAAGAAACAATTTTTACAGATTTGATCCGAGCAAATATACCATATGGCGGACATTTTAGAAATTATAGACCTAATCAAGAAATGATGGAATTAGCCCACAATTTTGTAAGAAATAATAATAATAATAATTAAGAGACCGACAAAAGCAACATTTTAGAAAAACTACAAGAAATATTGGATTCTTAGTGTATTAATATTAATAACGATACGAACACTATATAGTAGTTGAAACCACTAGATCTCAAAGACTGCATTTTTGAGGACTTATTTGAAATATTAAAAAATTCATCATAATGAGGGAAACGCAGTAGGCGAACTTTTTTAACAAAAATAATGCATTTTAGGCGAATCTTTCATAAGGAAAATTAATGATAATGAAAACGCTGCAGGCGAAATTTTTAGAAAAAGTAAATCACAAATACAGCTTTTCACATGCTTTTCAGGAGATACTGATACCAATCAAAATAGTTGTGCCACAACACATTTCCAGACATTATGAATTTCCATGACTTCCACCTGACTCTCCCTGACTTAATGGTCAAAATTTGCCTGACTTTTCCTGACCATATTTCATTTCCCTGAAGGAATGAACCCTGACATAAGTTATATTTTTATTTTTTTAATGGTTAGCTTAGAACGTAATTTTAAAAAAAAAATACCAGTGAAGATAGACACTACTGCCGGCCCTGGGACGTCATCGTGGATGCATTAGCTTAAATAAGTGATACAGATACAAGACAATTTTGCTTAGCATTCACATTACAAATGCATACATCAATTTCTGGAGTTTTTGGCAAATATTGAAATATGGGCCAGATCGAACCTGCAGGGTAAGAAGCATTGGAATCTAGCAAAATAAACGTGGCCATTGCTGGCATACGTCAACAGGGTGCCAGTAAATCAAAACATGAAAAAATGGAAAGCAATAAGAAAGTACTCCAGTGTTGGCAACTCGTGAACCACTTCCACCGAATTTATTTTCCATGTACTTTACTGAACATTGCGACGAAGATCGCAGTTCGTAACTCAGTGAGTATGCGAGGCATCAGCTGACACCAGGACACACTGCAGATCCTCCAGAATTGAAAAATTATAAGGTGTCCAATGAAAATTTCATGGCGATTGCTTGCCCTGCCAACGAACAATGGAAAAGCACAAAAAGCCCACCAAAAGCAATCTTTCTTGAGGAAGGAGAATGAGTGTAATTCGAGGAGTCAATTTCATTTAGGAAAGCCAAACTTTCCAAAGTCAACAATTGCTTTTTTTTTCTGGTAGACCGTTCCTCCATGCTCTTATTGAATGTTGCTGTCAGAAATGCAGCATTTATTGACCATTTGCCAGCTATACGAGGCGTGACCAAAACGCCAGTGAGCTGTGAATTGAACCAATGATTTTTCTAGGTTTTTTAAAATGAATTTCCCTGTCCACAGCAAAATGTTAAAATACGGCATATGACAATGTCAAGAATGCAATAAACGTATTGATTGCTTTTGCACACAGCAAAAAACAGGAGATAAGAGCACAAATTTGAATTGGGAAACACCACATTTAGGTTATTTTTTAAATTAACAATTTCATTTTAACTTCTTCCACAGAATTGCTTGTCGTCTCTTCATTTCTGTGTGAGCCAATACATGGTCCATACCAAAACTTGCAACTCAATTTCCCTGACTCTCCCTAACCACATCTTATTAATTCCCCTGACTTTTCAAATAAAAAATGTCACAAGTAATTAAAATTAACTTTATCTGCAGCACTACAATTAACTATATAATTTGTTATATTTTTCTGTCATGATGACTAGCCAAATTTTCAATTCAATTTTCCTGACTTTTCCAGGTTTTTCAGACACTTTTGGAGGAAACGCCTAAGGCGAATTTTTTTTAACAAAAATAATACATCTTAGGTGAATTTTTCATACGGAAAATTAATGAAAATGATGAGAAATGATACTGAAAACGCCGTAGGCGAAATTTTTAGAAAAAGTAGATCACAAATACAGCTTTGCTAATGCTTTTCATGAGATATTTATGCCAGTCAAAATAGTTGTGCCCAACATTTACAGACATCATGAATTTCCCTGACTTAATGGTTAAAATGTCAAGATATCCCTGACTTTCCCTGACGGTATGAACCCTGCAATAACTATATGTAAAATGTATCACCCTGATTATTTCAAAATAAAATAATTTTCCAGGATTTTCCAATTTCCCAGACATTTCCAGGTTTTTCAGGTCTGGGAGCACCCTGATTTAGACTTTAGAACATTAAGCACTATTTACATTTTGTAGTAACTTTTATCTTGTTTGCACCCTTGTAGAGCAATTAAGGCAAGTTTGCACACATTTTCTATGCTGATCGATTAATCACGTGATGTTGTGAAAACCAGCTCTTTAACTCCAATAAACTGCAATTAAATCGCAATTCAGTTTTTTTTCATTTCTTCTAATAGCATTTGCACAATTGCAGAAAAAAAACATTAATAATGGTTCCTGGCATTTAAACTGACCCCAATTTATTGAGCCAGAATGTTCTATAGGGCAAAAAAAAATTAACCTAGTGTTGCTATTTTGCTGGCAGCTCTTCTTGCAGAGCCAGTCTTGCTGATGAATATTTTACTATTTTAGTAATTAAAAAATTCCTTGCACAGCAGCGCATAGTAGCGGCACCACAGCAGTTACGCTTCCACAAAGTCGAGTTTTGGGAATTCATCAATAATTGGATTCCTGAATTTCCAGCACACAATTACATCAGTTAATGCATTATTGAATGCAGCACAAAAAAAATTAACCAGCCTGGACTGTCCACAGTTGAGGCAACTATTCATTTCGGACATGAAGGATGGAGTCTCCCCACACCTAAACCAGAAACGGACTTAATGATCTGCTAAATGAAACTGCATTTTTAAACGGAAAATTAATGGCATGTTTCCTGCCACAATGACTAAGTAACATGCATTCATGACCGAAAGGACGTCAGATTCACCATGACAGTACACGTGGGCAGTTTCCCCGGAAGACATCCTATATTTTGCCTTCTCAACCTGACGCCGAAGCAGATGATATGCAATGAAAGATTGATGAAACAAAAAACCAATTTCCCCGTAAACATCACGGATGACTGTGCTGGTAACACAACTCTCGATTCAAATAACGTAACATAAGCATTATTAAATGCCTGCAGAAACGAAAGACAAGCCGTAAAGGTCGATCCGAACAGGCTATTCTTGATCCATTTCATTGTGAAACTGGACCCTGGACAGGAAAGGTTTTAAGTTGACCATTAGCAGTAACAAATAATTAGGAGGCCACCCACTCACACGAGCAACGATATCACAGCCTGAAAGTAGAATGTATTGTTGCCTACTATCATACTTTGCATCACCTCGAAACAAAGCACTTGTCATAAACAGTATCGCATTCATTACCAAATCCTTCAAACCTTTGATCATGCTGATCTTTAAAAATTAACGCAATCTAACTAATGTACATGTACACGTATATCTGCCAAATGACAGGTTTCACTTTGGATGTGTAAAACAGTTTTGACAATCAATACGAAAGTGCATTATCAGGGTTCCCCTGACTTTTCCAGTTTTCACAACAATTTTTCTGACTACTGAAAACGCAAAATATGGCAAATGCCAATGTAAAAAATGCTAAATTATTGTTGTTGTAAAATGTATATAAACAGGAGATAAAAAAATAAATTTTCACTTTTTTTATGTATGCCACAGAAATTTCTTCCGCTTGATTTCTATGTTAACCAATAACTAGTTGCGTAAAATGTGATATTAATTTGTTGAATTTCCATGACTTTTTTATAATAAATTCATTTTCCACGAGTTTTCACTGACTTTTTCAAATAAAATGCATTCTCCATGAGTTTTCACTGACTTTTTCAAATAAAATGCATTCTCCATGAGTTCTCACTGACTTTTTTAAATAAAATACATTTTCCCTTAGTTTACACTGACTTTTTAAACTCTCCCTGGCAATTCTAGGTTTTCCAGGTCTGGGTGAACCCTGATTATTCGTGGAAAACTTCCAACTTGAATGACTGCACTAGCATTTCCAGTTGAAGCGTATAAGTACAATGTCACTCTGAAATAGTCCAGTACAAAAGTCACTGAAAAGTTTTCTGGAAATAAAATCAGACTAATTTTGTCTGACATTTGCTTCGTGACATAAACTAGTCTGCCAAGTGTGGGGTAATGGAATTGGCAGATGTGACGAGATACAAAAAAGGTCTGGAATTACTCAAACGTCTCTCATTTCAACATGGGTTTTTGCTTCGTTTTGCGTCCAAGGTATTACACAAATTACACTCAATTCCAAACTGGCCGTTACAGTAGCTAAATAAATATACAGTAAACTAAAGATGCAATTCTCCACAATGCATCCAATTGTTTCCTGTACATCAGGAAACTTCCATAAGTTCGCCGAGTATGTTTGCCTTTTCGACAATAACTTGTTAAACTGCCTATGAGCTGTGTCAACACAAGTCACTGTAAGCCATAATAGCAACTTTTCTGGTTGGATACCACGTAAAGCTTTAGGGTTTTTGATGCCATGGCTACTGCGAGGCAGGCCATCGTTCAGAATGGCTTCGGGATGCCAATCTCACTTTACGTGCAGGACGACAGATCAATATTTCATCTACCGTGCTAGAGGCAAAATGTATTTGCGAACATGTTTTCATTTTGCGTCTTAAAGTTATACACTTTGCATATACACTTTTTATGATGCATAAACAAAACATTCTGGCTTATGAAACTATGTGCAATGCAGATTTCTCTGAATACTGTGCAGAATATTCCCGTGCTCAAAGAAGAAACACCATTTTGTGATTTCTGTCACCAAAATTGGCACATGCTTGCTCTACCATGATTTGTATTAAATTGCCATTATCCAAGCGATTTTGCAATATTTCTCGCATACCCATAAACTACTTGAGTGGCGAAATATGAACATCATTAGGATAAAATTCTGGCTTTAAAAAATCAAACAGTTACGTGTAATAATACCGAATTTAAAATCACACGGGGTGAGTAAAACAACCATTTTCAAGTACCAATGTTGAGATGAATTCTTGTTGGATAACAACATAAATTATTGCAACCTTACACTGTCAATTCAAATGCAAGTATCAGGCTCAGGAGCCGAGCTTTCTAAACCGTAAATTTAAGGCCAAGTATTGGACATTAACAAGTGCAAATAATAAGTGATGCCAATCCTACCTTTTCCTTTGATGCAATTCTGCTAAAGACATCGGAGTCCCATGAAGCGTTAAGCTCCACTGGCTGATGATGCCGAGGGTACTGTTGGACAAGCCTATAAAACCAACAGGTGCTTAAAACTACTGCTCTACTTAGTACACTTAGAACACTGTAAATGTAAAACGATATTAACCTTTGTCAGTCAGCATTAAAACCCAAGTTCCGATAGGATCTTCACCCCAACAACGAACAGTTGAGAATGCCCAATCTGTTAACCCTTCTGCAGACCTATATCCAGTAATACGATAATTATTATTATTATTATTATTATTATTGCTATATTCAGTATTCACAGCAAGTCAATACATAATGTGTATTTTTATTTGGTTTGAAATTAGTAAATCTGGCGAAAAAGGCAAATTTAGATTCAACTTGTCAGCATGTCTGAAACTTACTTATCATTTTTCCTAGTTGTTGCCAAAACAGACTCTGTGCCACTCGGGCATCTCAAGCTCACTTCCACACGACCACGACACGGGTGCTGCATGGTAACGTGGACTTTCGCATATTCCAAGATCCATATGTAATAAGGGCCAATCAACGATTTGGTTACTGAAACATCAGATAGAAAACATTATCCTTGAAATACAGTCAGGTATATGTGGATTTTGTTCGGTAGAGTGGAACAGCAAAATCATTAACTAACCATTATAAGTAACTTGTAACGTTTCGGGAAATAACGGAATGGTGTCTCTGGCATGAATAACGGGTGATGTGAAGGTGGATAACCAAGGAACAGAGGGCCAGACTTTAGCTGCTGACACGGCATTCCAAGCACTTAGAAGTCCAAAACCATGATTACTGCTGTGCGTAAGACCCGCTGCATTTGTGTGCCATTCTGGGTTATCGGAGTCGATCTGTGAACAAACAAATCGTATAGTTAAGCAAAAATATGCATGTCTTAAGTGAACAAAAGTTTTTTAGTCAACAAGGTTGCAAACATATTAAAAAATATTAGCATTTGTACTAATTCAACAGAATTCAGATCAAGTTTGTCAAAAGCTCAAATATAAAAGTTAAATTATTAAGGATTTAGATGCCTACCTTTATTGCAGTCAAAATTAGAAGATACTGGATATCTCGCCACGTGAGACACGGCCTCACTTGCAACATAAGGGCAATAATGCCCGCCGCTAAAGGTGCGGCAGCAGACGTTCCCGTATGTGACCCCGTGCAACCACTGCCATCTACAGCTGTCCAGTCAGTGGTGAAAATATTGCGATCCCCTAGACCTCCACTGCTAAATGTGACAACGAGCATGGCTGAACACTCCTCGGCATAGAATGGGGTCTTGCCATGCTCATCAATGGCTCCTAAAATAATTCAGAAACAATCTAAGATCAGTATGCTTTTACACAAATTTGACAACGTAATGAGGCCTGCATATTGTTAGATAAACGGGAACTTTTAACATGAAATACTTTAGCAGTGCAAAGCTATCCACGAGGGACATATGTAAAATGAACATACCTATTGTAATGGTGTATATTGAATTGGCATAACCGTCGTAATTGCAGTTATCATCTGTTAAACCTCCATTGCCGCTAGCAACTACATAAATAGTCCCATAGCCACGTCGGCCAAAATTTATGCCATTTTCGATTGCCATCTAAAAGAAAATAGAAAGTTGCAATCATCATAAATGCATAAAATGAAGTTATTTGAAACGTTTGAGAGCACATAGTTCTATTTCTTGAAACGCAATGCTTACAACGGTAATAGGGAAAAAGGAATTACCCGTGTCGAATATTGTCTAGCCATTTTAGCCTCTAAATTTAGGGGCAGGTATTAAACTAGTGATATCAATTCAAACGTAGTAATTGCATTTCGCATTTGCTTTAATATTACAAACGGTTTGAGGCAAATCTGCAAATATGACTAAAGTTAAAAGTACCATTGGTAAAAAACTGAACTACATCTCACATTACTCAGATGATGAGGTCCATCAACAGTAGCACCATCATCTTCCGGTCCCCAACTAAAATTAGGAAAGAAATGTTAATCAAGAGCACAATAGAGCGTGTGCATCACTCGAGCTCTAATCCTTAATGTCATAGAATGCCTTACCTGCAACTATAAATATCGTTTATTTCCATGTTTTTATTAAATGCTGTAGCTTCCAGACTATCTGTCATTTTCCCATCTAATACTTTTAAACCTGAAATTAAAAGTTTCAACATCTGTCAAGTGTTAGATCAAGACAACAACTGAGATGCCCTTATGGAATAAACGATAATATCAAAGAAATTTCAGAATAAGTCACCTGAAATGAATGCATCAAAAGCAACTCCAACACCACAAAATTCGTTTCTGGCTGCTGCTATTTCACCAGCACATCGCGTACCATGTTCATTTCTTTCTGGTAAAACAAAGTTATCATGAAAATAAACCAAAAAGGTAAATGAAGAGGACAAACTAGAGGATCAAGAATTCTCAATATGGTTATGGGTCACAAAGCCAAATACTCACTTCCATCTTTGGATGGCATCGGATCTTGGTCGTTGTCATTTAAATCCCAACTGCCTCGAGGACTATAGTTATTTTTGAGGTCTATGTTGGTCCACTCCAGCCCTACATTAGAAAATTGGGTAATTCAGCCGATTGCAATTTGTTAATAAATAAAAGACGAAACTGATTCCAATAAAGGTGATCTTACCATCATCTACCACACAAACTGTAATGCCCTTGCCAGTGATATTCCTATCCCATAACCCAGTCACATTCAAATCCATGCCTTCTGAACGGGTATTATGCTATTGATCAAAACACAAATACAAAATAAGTTAATATTATAAATTACTTAACCATTGTTTGGTATCACCTGCTTGCGATGCTTACCAAATGCCACTGCTGAGGGTAAAACGGGTCAGTGAAATTTAACGTCCTTTTAGTTCTGTGCCTCATCACTTCTTGTTTAAACCAAAGCACATTTGGGTGTGTCGCGAGCCTCCTTTCAGTTTCGTTCTTGATGCACCAATATAAATTATCATTTACACAACAGGAGCTGAGAAAATCAAGCTTCCTACAAAGTTCCATTAGCCCATCTGGATTGGTGATAGACGTATAATACAGTGGATGAATAAATAAGAAATAGTCTATTGTGTATCCGATATTCCCGTGGTTAATTAAATTAAGATCAGCTGCTATACTGTTTGGAGGCTTTGACTTTATGACACGGTCTTCCATGCCTTCTATGTTAAATTCACTACTGTTGTCTCGCGAGAGCTTGGACAGTTTAACTGCCCAAGCTAGAGTATGTGTAATTCCATCAGGGGAATCAAAGTAAACTGCTCCCTGATGGCGGATGTACGGCTGAAGGCGGACTGACGGAATTATTAAGAAGACTAGAGCACATATTGTAGAGCCGATTGCAGCAACAGCGAGGCATATCCTCGGACGGATGTAAACAGTCATTGTGGCAGGCAAAAACACCGAACAAAAACGAACCAGTAGATCGGTCAGTAGGCCTAATCAGTGGTACCATGTTGTTGACAGTGTGTATCACAGAAAACCTAGCAAAGGAAAAATGAGATACAATACTGCGTTTTGTAAGTTACTAGAAATTCTTAGTACGAAATCTTAATTGTGGACTGATTTAAGCAGGGGTCAGATTTTGGACTTTCACAACGTTGTGATTTTCCTGGATTTCATTTTTTAATTGACTAGTCACGCCCACCACTACAAAATCACAAAAACGTTGGGCGAGACTAGTTTTGAAACAGCCAATCAAATAATGCAAACTGAGAAGAACACAAACTTATGAAAGTCCAAAATTTGGCCCCTGTTATACTGTACCTACATAAATAAGACGCAACAAAAAAGATGTTTATGACCACCACCAAAGCCCAACTTAATTTAGTTGAGCCAAATTATTACTGCAACAGTGAATACGTACTGAGCTATTAAAATGTGCGGAATGTGGCGCAAAGGTGACCTTCGGTGGTCACAAGTTGCATCGTTGTGTTTTCCTCAGGTTGCATTTTTTTAATTGACAGTTTCAAAATAAGTCACGCCCACCATGTTTGTGATTTTGCAGTGGTGGGCGTGACTGCCCAATTTAAAAACTCAACCTGAAAATGAAACACAACGTTGTGAAAGAAGGGGAGAATTAAGTTGCAAAGTTAAACTTGATGCCCAAACCATATTTCTGATGAAGTATCAACAAGGCTGAATAGACGAAATAGGCCTACACTGACTCAAGGTCAAGTAGAGACCTGTCACATGCAATAATTTGCATATCAAGGTCAGAATAAATGTAGGCCTACGTTGGGCGTTCAAGTATGACATGTCAGCATGACAAAACAGCGAGTTACACAATGCCACTGACGATCATGAAATGGATTGGCCCAAATGATAATCGTTAATTTTAAACCTCAACTTCAACAGTTACAAATGAATCAAATAAACAAACATTACTCGAATGTAAAACCAGAAAGAGGCGTCAACTCACCTGCGAGTTTCACTGCAGACCGTACGTGTTTCGTTTTCATTGCAAGGCCTCTCAACGTCTCCCAGTTAAGCTGCACTGCTTCGCGTAGATTAGTAAACCGCATTACAATTCCCACGGACCCTACATAGCTAAAATGGCAATTAACACCTCGTAATTACCAACCAAAACCCAGAAGAAAACCGACGAGCAAACAAACGTCAACTGGCAAATTCCACGTGCCGAATGGCGCTCCTACTACTGAAAGCAAAAATCAGTCAATGAAAACCGTGGGGGAATTTGGGAAGTTGACTTCATTTAGTTGGCGAGTTGTTGTAAGTTTCCCCCGCAAGCTCTCATGGCTAAATACAGGCGCTAAACATGAAACTTCATAGCATATAAACGAAATTTTACAATAAAAATTTTAAACAAAGTTTCAAAAGCAACTAATATTTGGCGAATGATTATCATTTGACAAGTCGCGAGACCCATCTAGCAGGGCCATTGAAATTAAACATTTACTAATTAACAAAAATTCAATCAACTATTCGTTTTGGCACGTTTAATGTGCAACCGATATGATAATTACCTGCTAATTTAAACTATCTTGCAAAAAACAAATTGAGTTCTTATTTCCAATATAGATCGAACGTCTTCCCGTTCTGGAATCTCACGTTCCACGGTTGCCACGCGCATTGACACGTGACTCTTGTTCGGCCAATCAACGCTCGCGCGTGATGAGCGGCAAATTCAAAATCCTTACAAACTCAGTCATGGCTATCACATACAGTACACTATAATCAGTTCTGAACTAAGAATAAAAAATAAATTGACAAAAATTATAGTTTAAATCAATAACAATAATAATATTAAACACGACACGAGCATTATTACTGTCAATTTAAACACATACTGACCGTTATACTGATCGTGTAATGGGTGCAGTACTGATAGATTGATGTTTCATTCTTATTACTGACGATTATCCTTTTTTCGGATAACTTACTGTCAGTATTGTGATAATGAAAGTAACACTGTCTGTGTAGGGTTCGCAATGAAGATTAACCAATATAACAATTTTTCAAGGTAATTACTGCATACTGTTAATTTTTATCTTGAATAAGAAAAAAGTCATTTTTGTCGCCGAGTGAAATAACACACAGACACACAGAAACATCAAAGGATACATGGACCGATAAAGGAGGTCAATAAATCGTTAATGGTGTATTTCATCACACTTCAGGTACAGCTGCCCCTTTCCCATAACTTCAGTAATGCCATCATTCATGACAGCAAAGATTAGCAATGCCTATAGATATACGTTAGTATATATTCAATCATTTGTTTTCAGATCGATTGTAAATTTACTTGAAAGCCAAACGAGTACCCGAAATTGAGAAAACATGCTGCAGCCGGACGATAGTGAGCCTAGATCAGTTACAGGATCATAAAATGGATTATAAAATATGCTTTAATATAATTTTATTTTTGGGAATAACAAAGCCAATTTCAGGTGCAGAGTCTTCCCCAGGTACGTCCACTGCATGATCTATTTCACGATACTTTATAATAGTGGTTACGATAACTTTAAATACTGGGAAATGAAGTAAATTCAATTGATTGCATTCTATTTTTAAATGTATTTCATCTACAAGAAATCCCAAGTAGCACACGTCCATTGAATAAAGGGTGAATTTTGGCTTGGTCAGGGATGGTTATTGTTTAATTCGTAACATATAATCAATATTTAATAAACATGATCTGTTGTTTTGAATTTACAGCAATTCATAAATATTTTGGTAAAATAAAATAAAAATATTAAGAGTACATGTGTGATATAATTTGACAATTATTACTGTTAGCTTTGACACAAAATTATAATTGGTCCAATAATAAACAGTTAATATGCTTCTGATAACATGCATAATTTTAGCTGCTTTTTGTTGTTTCAAAATTATACCATTGTCCAACTGTATCATGGTGAATCATAAATAAATGCCATTTTAATGACTAATTTGCAATTTAACAGCTACAATAAATGGCATATTAAGAGCCATAAAACTAAAAAATCAATAGCTTAAATTGGTTGTATAAATGGCGTTTGTAAACCAAAATTCAACGTGCAATAACTTTTCCATATTAACTTCCAATGTTTAAAAACCGTATTTATTTTTGGTTGAAAATTGGTTTTGTGCTACTTGGGATGCCTTTAAGCATTTTAAATATATTATGTTTCAATGTAATGTGATGTGCATGGAATCATAAAATGTCTAAAAAAGCATGATTTTTAAATTTCGTAGCCAACAATGCAGATACTGCAATAAATTCTACAGAAACAGACTCAAAAACACCACACCTGCCATGGACAGCAATTGGTAATCTCCTATCGATCATGGGAAACGGCAAAACTGTTGTGATATTTGTCAACGAATCTTTAGGTAGGTAATACTAGCTTGCAATTAACATGATGCATGTCCAACTTTATGGACATATTGAAAGTTAACGATTTTCAGTTATTACTTCTTCTGAGTCCTTCAATAAAATACACGTGCTTTTATTAACACAGACATGCCAACTGACCTGCTGAACAACCTGCACAATTCATCAACGAAAGTTGCCCTTGCCAATTGCAGTACTAATCGTTCCAATGATCTTCTAAAAGCGTTTCTGAAGGACCTGAGAGAAACATGCAGAGGTTACTGCATTTTCGTGGTGCAATGCAATCTGCCCGTGACCCAACATCTACTAAATAATGTAAGAATGATTTGATTTCAGTCATCTTCTGTCAAATTTGGATGGAATTAATAAATTGAAACTAATTCGTTCAATTCAAACATAACCACAAATTTGAATGGCATATTAACTTTTTAATCTAACTTTTTGTTTTATTTTTATTTAAGAAATAAGCTGAATTTAATATTAATTATTAAATATTTTATTTTTATATTAATAGTTTTAGTGTATGTGAGAGTTTAATGTTATTGTGACAGAGCCTGGATTTCGAGTTATTTCGCCCTTGGACTATATGGCTGTTTATCGACCCAAATGCCATAACCTTTCTCAACTACACTCAACTGAAGTGGTCAGGAGTGGCCATTGGAGTGCCATCGTGCGATAATGATAGTGATTTCACAAATGCAAGCACTGAGGTAAGTGGGCTTCCTGTGTGAGACATAAACTAGAAAAACTAGTGTAAATATTAACATTTAAGAGAACGCCGTAGGCGAAATTAAGAAAAACTTTAGCCATAATGTATTTTTAAAGACATTCTTATAAATATTAATATTCAACAGAATGTCGTTTTTAAAAAAAAAAAAAAAAACAGGCCACAAATGATGGATTTCTGATTTCTTTTCATAACAAATTTAATCGGTGTAAATACTAACGTTTAAGAAAACGCCATAGGCGAAGTTGTTTTTTAAAAAACTACCCATAATGCATTTTTAAGACATTCTTGGAACTATTGATAATTGATAATCAACAGAATGTAGTAGGCACTTTTTTAAAACAAAACCAGAAATGATGATTTAACATTAATTTAAGCGCGCGTTGAAAAAGCAGAACTCAGTTGATGAATTTTAGCCAGTATCTGCTATATTTTTCTTGGCCACAACAGTTTGCAGTAAAATATAAGAATATAAAGGAATTTTTCTAAAAATATAGGACTAGATAGGAATACCTCAAAAATAAGGGAAATATATATGAATCACTTTACAGCCTGCGTTAAATTATTGCCACCCGTTTAATATTGTAACATTATTTTATATTATTACATCTTAATTTCCTACGAAAATGTTTGCGTCATGATTTGAAGACATTTTTTCAGGACATTTGTTCGAATTACACCACCATGAAGGTGTACGTACGAAATAATACTGATAATCAATTATTGGCAACGTTTCCACCAATTTCTGACCAAATTTCTGCAAACGGAAGTGAGATTGAACAAGTTATTCGTCAGGCTCAAGAATCCTTTGAGGGCACATTTGGAAAGTTGCTAAACATGCAGAACAGCACCATCAAAGTGGCTGCTTATGAGGTAACATTTATAAAATGTCAACTAATTTACCATATTTTTAAGATTAATATCGGAATTGGATACACAAACAACTTTTTTTCTCCATTGAAACTAAAGTTGCCACCGATTCTGACAATCAAAAACAACACCAAAAACAAAGGACTTTTGTACGAAGGAGTTTGCATGAAAATCATCGAACAATTTGCAAAAGCCATGCATTTCCAGTAAGCTTTTTATTTCGTTAATGGGCAACATAGAGTCATTTAAAACTTAAATTTAAGTGTTAATTTTGCATATTCCAGAAAACATTTGCGTTTGACTAAATAGCGTCTAATTTCACTATGGCAAATTAATTTCTGATTTCTTGTTTCTATTGTCTAGATATGAAATTTCTCCAATTTTAGACATTGGGACAAAGATAAAGAATGGAACACTGGTGAAATGGAACGGTGTAATGGGACAAATTCGGGATAGCGTATGAACTTATATCCACATTAGTACATGTCGCTAATTATATTTTTTTGACATTTACAATATTGATTTACACGACTTTATATCTTTTTTGGAAAAATGTAGATTGTTGATTTGGCTCTTGGTGCAATATCCGTGACAGAAGACAGGCTCGAAGCTGTCGATTTCACACAACATTTTCTTGAAGATTATTCGAGCATCATGTATAACATCCCTCAACAACGCAGCCGAATATTAATATTTATTAAAGTATTTCCATGGCAGGTAATTCCGTTAGACATTCCTCAAGACCACAAAAATGCTAGCACTCATTGCATGGTTAATACCAAAATTTGCACCTCAATTTCCCTGACTTTCCCTGACCAAATCCGATTAATTTCCCTGACTAATTAACTAAAAAATGTCACGTGTAATTAAAATTAACTTTATCTGCAGGTATATTTTTGTATTTTTCTGTCAGGATGACTAGCCAATTCTTCAATTAAATTTCCCTGACTTTTCCAGTTTTCTAGACACTTTTTGGAAAATTTCCAGCCAATTTCAAGAAAAAATTTTTACAGATTTGATCTTAGCAAATATACCATATGTGGGAAATTTTAGAAATGATCGATCTGATCACGAAACGACGGAATTAGCCCCCAATTTTGAAAGAAGCAATAATAATATTAATAATTAAGAGGCTGCCATAGGCCAAATTTTGGAAAGATTTACAAGAAAATTGGATTTTTAGTGTATTAATATTAACAACGATCCGAACACTAGTAGTTGAAACCACTAGATCTCAAACACTGCATTTTTGAGGACTTGTTTGAAATATTAAAACATTCATCATAATGACGAAACGCCATAGGCGAAATTTTTGTTAACAAAAATAATGCATTTTAGGTGAATTATTCGCAAGAAAAATGAACGGTAATGATGAGAAATGATAATGAAAACGCCATAGGCGAAATTTTTAGAAAAAGTACAACACAAATACAGCTTTTCCAATGCTTTTCATGAGATAGACCAATCAAAATAGTTGTGCCACAACAAATTACCAGACATTATCAATTTCCCAGACTTCCCCTTACTCAATGGTCAAAATGCCAACATTTCCCTGATTTTCCCTAAAGGTATGAGCCATGCAATGGCTGTCCCACCAGACATCAATAATTGCATCCATTATTTTGAAAATGTGATGCAGGTTTGGCTTATGCTACTAGTAGCCATAGTCGTATTAGGTCCAGCCTTCACACTGTTGGAAAAAATGCTTTACATCGAAAACGACAGTTGCTCATCAACAACAAGGATCACCATTTGGGAGAGTTGGTGGAACTTGATAACATCTACTGTTCAGAAGGGTAAATCTGAATCTTTTATCTAAATAACAAAGTTTCCCCAGAGTTGAAATTTATAACTTCATAGACTTTACCTGGTTATGTAGCAACCTTCCCTGAAAATGCAAAAAAATATGGCAAGTGCCAATGTAAGAAAATGCATGGCTTTTGCAAACTGACAATTTCAATAATAATTTCTTCTACAGAATTACTTGCCATCTCTTGATTTTTGGGCTAAATAACAATTGTCTACAACTTTCCGTACACTTGATCATTTCCCTGACATTCCCTTACACTAGTTCATTTCCCTGACATTCCCTAACACTTTTTTCATTTTTCATGGAAATTTTTCAAACATTTCCCTGACTTTTTATGTGAGATTTTTTTAAGTAAGAAAAATGATGGATGTTACCCTACATTTTTATAAATATGAGTGACTAATCAATTGTTTGATGCAGGCATGTAGCCAGTTGGTATAGCTTTTCACATTTTTTACCCAATATTTTTGAAAAAAGGTAAATCAGGAGCTATAATAGTGCATCTCAAACTACTGAACGATACCCACCTACATTTTTACAAAACTAGACCACAAATAGTGGATTTCAGCTTGCTTTTCTAAAATCAATTGCATGTTGTAAAATTCAATATCAATCTTTAAGAGAACGCCATAGGCGAATTTTTTTAAATCGACCAAAAATGGATTTCACGTGTATTTTCATGGAAAGGATTTTTAAGACAATGCATTATTTTTAAGATTTTGCTACATATTAGTCTTCAAAAGAGCGCCACAGGCACATTTTTTAAACTGATAAAAATAATCAAATTTTAGCACGTCTTTTATGAAATCAAGGACCTGAATGGAGGGGAATTCCTCAGTTTTAAGCTAGATTTCTTGTGAAATTCATTTCTAATTAATGTTTCACATAAATTGTCAGTTTTACCCAATTTTTCACATTTTTCACACTGGTCACATGCCTGCTGATGCAAGCCATGTCAATTTCCCTGACATTTTCACGAATTCCCTGACTTTCCAGAAAGTGGGGAACCCTTTATATGTGTAAGATGGCTCTGACCTAAGTTACCTTGACAGGGGAAGTGGCTCCTGTAGGAGTGCCAGGTCGTGCCTTGGCCACCTTCTGGTTGCTCTTCCTATTGGTTCTTGTCGGGACATACAGTGGGATGTTGCTGGCCACGATGTCATTTCCGGGTTACATGCCAACTTACGAGTATTTGAGGCAATTCGAAGACACCAGCAGTCCTTATCCAATTATCCTGAAACCATCAGCAACTCTCACCAACATCGAGGTATGCCGTAGACTGTAGTTCATCAACCATCTTCATTCTTCAAGACCTTTATGTAAAAGCATTCTTCAAGACACGCATAATGTTACCAAAATACAAACCTTAACCTACCTTCTTCATTTGCTTTCTTGCTTCAAGAGAGCCCATACACCCGCAGCCAGCATCATCCAAGAAAGATGGCGAAAAGGTCCAAAGGTTGTTTTCCCGGAAGAGCCAGAGGAGGTTTCATCCTACTTGGCAACGGGAAACTACGCATTCCTGTCCGAAAGACTGATTTTCAAGCAGATCATATTCGACCAAATGCAAAGGTGCAATTGCTGCCCCTACTACGTGGCGAAAAATGATTTTCTCACCCAGTACTACTCGTTCATGGTGCCGAAGAACAGCCCCTTGCCGGCTTCGTTCAACATCATGTGAGACTGCATTTACTTACCTAGCTTGTTAAGTTTTTGCTTGATGCTGATCATTTTCTGATGGCGTTTAGATTGAGAAGACTGTTTCAGGCTGGAATCACTCAGCAATGGCTCAAGCAAAGCATGCCGAAGACAGGTCGTTGCGAAGACTCGCAGTCAACGGCCAACAGCGAAGTGCTGAACGCCATGAATCTGACTGACATCCAAGGAGCATTTTACACCCTAGGAATAGGTCTAATAGCATCGCTAATCGCTCTGTTAGTTGAAATTTGCCACAGCAAACGTATTTGAAAGCTTACTAACGAAAACTAATGCATCATGCAGCACTTTGCTATATTGACAATAGCCACTTCAGGGTTCCCACTCACATTCTATAATCAATTTCCATGACATTCCCAGACAACCTACAGTCATTTCCCTGACATTTAACACGAAATTTCACACAATATTAGACCACAAAAAAAGTACATGTATTAATTTTCAACGTACGGAGATTTAGATCACAAATAGTGAATTTGTGTAATTAGTAGCAAAATTAACAGTGACGTAAATATAACGGACAATTTTTGTGAAATTTCAACAATACAGTACTGTATTTCTGCGGACTTCAGAAATTTTATGAAATTTTAATACTACCAGAAACACCGTAGGCGAATTTAAACAAAAAAAAAAACGGTCTTAAACGATAGGTTTTATGTTGCCATACAAAAATTTGTTTAGAAATAGTAATAATTTAGGATCGCGAAAGGCAACATTTTTAGAAATAAAACATTGAGAAATAATAATTAAGGGACTGAAATGGCAATTTTAAAAACAAATATTCATAAATAATGAATTTCCCTGACATTTTCACAAATTTTGACGAATTCCTGACATTTTTTCATTTCCCCGGCTTTCCAGAAATTGGGAACCCTGCAATTATTAAGTTACGACATTACCGCATAAAAATTAAGTTTATGCTCAATATGCACAAGTCAGCATCCAGCATCAGTTCAGTATAGCAAGTGTTCACGTCATATTTTGTAAACAAAAACTAGAAAGTATTAAACGCCTGTTCCAAATGTGCACATGAAATATAAATTTAAACTTACTCGTCCAGTAGAATTAAATGACAGTTTTCGTTTCAATTCAACTCAGTACCCTACTAGCAGTAAGTAAAAGGTAGGGGGTGTAAACATCAACCCAATTTAATCAGCATTTAAAACCGCATTAGGGTGGATATCATCAACATTGTTAAATTGGATTTCTTGTAGCCTAAGGCTGTTCTTTGGAAGATAATTTCAACGTCTGTTAGCTGCTTTGCTAGCTTCCAGATTGTATATTTTAATTTAATTTATTTTTGCATACATTTAGCAAAGGGGAAGTAAAAAAGTTGGCTTCTCCAAACGACTCATAGGATGGCAGTGATTGTCTGCTGATTATGGGCAGCTGAAGGTTAAGGTCAGGTTAGGTCAAACACAAAAAAACATAAAAATTTGCAAATACCGAAATCTAGGACCAACCATTTAAAACGTGTGTAATTCTTGTCTTCTCGACTAGTACATGTAAAGTTAAAAAATAAATACTATGTGCACATTTGAAGAGGGGACTATACCATAGTTTGGCATGGAATTCGAGTGAAAACTCCGCGATACAAGACGAAATATAAATACTGACGTTTCAAGAGTGGAACATGTGTCCACATATCACTTTTGAATCACTTATATTTACTAAGATGTCAATTTTGATAAGTTGTTTCCACAATTATAATGCTTGTCAACCAACAGTATTGCTAAGTGCAATTTATCATTTTGTATGAAACATCAATGAATATTTCTTCCAGAGTTAGCTAAAGTAGGTATTAGTTTTAAACTAAATTTCTAATGTCAACAACGTATTTTAAAGTACGATTTAATCATCCACAAAACGTTCAAGCAAAATAGAAAATCCAACTGGCTCCATGTCTCTGTTATTGCTTTTTACTTTCAATTAAGGCCGTTTACGGCCAATGTCCAATCTTATTCATCATGAGAACAAACGCTTATAATGACAATATCGCTTTCGTTAAATCTCAATTTTCTGGAGGAAGAAAACGAAGTAATGGGGAAGGGATGTACGCTCGTATATACAATTGCTTTTTTTAATTAAAAAAGTTAGAAACTTTGTATTTACAAAGGATATTTACAAAAAACACGAGAGCTCACCATTTTGAAGAGGTGTGGCCCTCGTTAATGTTACTTCACTCGTTGGAAATCTAAGAAAAAAATATAACGAAGACAACTTGCTAACTACTCCAGTCGGTTTATGTAAGACAGTGGCCGTTTCTTGAACGTAAGACTGCTGTTTGGCAAACCAATTATTTTCAGTTTTACTGAGATTCAAAAAAAATTAGTGACCGGCTGCACCGAGACATTAAAACTCAATGAAAACGAAAGTAAAAGTCAGTTTTCTCAGAGGTGAGTAATTTAGAAAGGGAAATTAGTCGAGAATATATTTGGAAAAGGAAAGTTTAAATTTTCATTCACATAAATTATCCGAGACCTTAATGAAATTATGCCTCGGGATGTGAAGACGCGTCTTAAGTAAACTTAATTTGGCAATTCACGTTTTGCTAAATGAAGGAATTTAAAACAAGGCAATCAAGCGTACGCCTAATTGAGCTTCACTATTTTCTCAGTAAATTTAGGCTGTAATACCTGCCCTTGCATCGGTAATGTTCAGCGAGAGATTTATCGGGTCGCATGTTATGATTGCATTACTCGGTAAGCTCATTCGGGTGTTTGTGCTGTTAACAGCCTGTTTTAATTGCAAATTACACTAATCTAAATTCATTACTTTCATTGACGAAGCTGGAAATTTGCCTGCTTAATGAGATATTAAATAGACGTGAATCCTCTAACTGAATGTACTAGCGCAACTCCGTAGGGTGTCCAAAAAGTCAAGCTCTAAGAAAATCTTTCGAAATTAAATTTTTTTATCATTTGGTAGCATTTAGAATTTAGGCAACACAATAGTTTGCCAAGCTTCCTGCTCGCTTGCCTTGATAGGAAGTACAGTAGAACCTGTCTAATTTAATATCCTCGGGACTGTGCTGCTGCAACTCTGCAACTCTAGAGCGATTATTAGTTTGAACAGATTTTGAGCAAGGGTCTACCACTTAGAAAACTACTTTAGGGTTCATACCAAAATTTGGAACTCAACTTCCCTGACTTTTCCTGACCAAACACAGATCAATTTTCATGACTTATCAAATAAAAATATCACAAGTAAGTAAAATTAACTATTTTCCACACTTTGCCCGTGTATTAAATATTTTTCAATTCTTTTTCACATGTAAATATTGATTTTTTTTTCAAAATTTTCATCTAATATTTTTGAAAAAAAATCGTATTTTCATTCGCTGCAACCCCGCAACGCCGTAGGAGGCATTTTTGAAAAACGCAACTGGAAATAACGAATTGTAGGTGTAATGTATAGGGAGTTCTTCACAAAAATGAACTGAAAATTAAAAATTTCCAGACAAAAAATTGAAATTAACATTTTTTTTAGTTTTCCCTGACTCCCACCTGACTTTCCCTGATTTTTTGGGCAAAATGTCCACATTTCCTTTGACGGTATGAACCATGTTTTTATATTAGCCATTTTTTGCTAATGTGTGTATTTATAGGAAGTCACTTTTGCCGAATTTTCTGCATTGCAAACTGTAGTATCCCCGGCATCTGACATTAGTTTAGAGATGACATTACTTTCCACAGTATTTTAGACAGGTTCACAGTATTTCAAAGGCCCTGCCTCAATTGGTTTCAGAAGCTGCAACCAGTCACTAATTAACTGGTCATAGCAGACTAACTTCAGCCTTGATTTCTCAACTTACCAAACAGCAGTCTTGACACAAAACCGTTTAGAAATGGGACTTTATAAGTAGAACTTTGGTTTGCTATGGCCCTTGCCTTTCTCAAACGCCTCCGTTCCTCCCTTTCAACCACTTGCGACGTACGATAATTTCCAAAACCAACTTCTAATGAATATACCTGCGAACCAACGTTTCTGTTCGCAGCACGTAATCTGATGATTCGATGAGAGAAGAGAAAGGCAAAAAATAACAAAAACAACAACTGAAGATAAATCGTTGGACAAACAAAGCACCGTAGTGGGGATCCTTCTCGGGAAACTACCGTCCAGAGTGGCCCGAGACGAATGGTCCAGTTTCTGCAATGGTTTGCGCTTCTATCGCAAAACTCACGAAGTCACTTACATATGCGGGGCACTGTCATAAGTTTTTTTTCCAAAAACGTTTTTAAAAACGTGAGAATATCTGTTCCAAAGGAAGGTCCTTACGTTAAATGTTCCTCTTCGGTAGTGTTCCGGCACTTTGTCGCAAAATCCAGAGTTCGATAGACTGGCAGTCGAGTTCGCCAATGCATAAATGAGATGAAGTCGTGTGTATACTGGCATACATTTTCCGTCAGATCATTGGCATTAAGGGGTGGAAGTTATGTTAATTAAGTCAAATAACGAATAATTATCACACGGAAGTAATTGACTAGGCATCGCAGAACTTGGATGGGCCTTCCAAGGGCCGATCTGCTTCGAAATCGCCCTAATTTGGGCCGGGGCACACCTTTAGGAACACCGGGGTTACTCAAGCCACTATTCGTAGAAAAGTCTCAACAATAATATTATTTTTAAAAATTCGCCATATTGGCTACAGTGTTTATGGGGGAAATTATATAGACAGTGTTTCCCAAACTTTGTCAGATACATCTTGTAGCAGACAATGTTTGAGAAGCACTGATTTCTATAATTAACCTATTTTTTAATTTCAAACTCATGTAATAAAGAAAAAAGGTACTACCGAATATTAGTAAAAAAGTTAACATTCTTGAAGTAATTAGAAACCTCTTTAAACGTGGTCACAAATGGATTTCGGTAAACGATACTGAAAATTTTTCTTGGTTAATATTAATAATTAAGATTTTTGAAAAAAATGTCTTTGGGTTTTAAGAACGTACCAACCAACAAGTTACTGGGTTCTTACTTAACAAAATGTTGTTTGGATAATTGAATTGAATTGAAAAAAAAACATTAAGGTTCATCATAAAAGTTCAAAAAATGATGGATTTCAATGAATTCCAAGTAAGCATCAGCAGTAACTTTTTTTAAAAGAAACCAGAAGCATAAACGATAGGAATGAAGTGGTTAACATTTTTTGATGCTTTCGACCACAAATGGATTTTGGTATATAGGACATTTACGGTGCCTATACTTAACAAAATTTTGTTTGGTTAATATTAATAATTAATGTTTTTGAAAACAAAGTCTTTGGGTTTTTGAGTACGTACCAATCAACAAGTTTCTGGGTTTTCATTTAACATACTTAACAAAATTTTGTTTGGTTAATTTTAACAAATTAAGGCTTTTCAGAAAAGTTGAAAAAATCATGGATTTCAAAGAATGCTATCGGATGTTTGAGTACCTATCAACCAATTAATAATTAAGGTTTTTGAGAAAAGCCAAAAGTTACGGATTTCAATGAAGACAAGTTAAGTCTCATTCTGTCAAGTTTGAACTTTTTTTCTTCAATTTTTTTTTTAATTTTTAATTTTTGGGTATGATGGCTGAATAACCGGTGTCTTCCACGGTGGTACACGGGTTCATCAAAAGTGCCCCAGCCCGGTGCCCTTATCTCCAGGCCTGCGAGCGGCATTCCAAGCACCACGCAACCTCGCGTAGCGCCGCATCCGTTTTGGTAGAACAAAATACTGAGATGCAAACTTTGCAACCCCTTCGGCTTCCACTCGGTTGAGTATGGGCCGGCAGCTCAAGGACCCTCGTTACTTCACGAGGCCGATGGCATCTCATACGTGTGTGGCCAAAGTGCCGGGTTTCAGAGGTATCTGAGTGGTGGTGATGTACTGTCCCTGCGGGGTCTCGGACCTTGGGGAGAGGGCGTTGGCAGCGCTAGATGGCGTTACCGTCGCTGGTGGCACAGATGCATATGCTTGCGGGGGTGGTAGCGTCGACGATGGGCTTCTCAGATAGGGATTTGCGTATGCCGCTTGGTAGCGGGGGTCGACACGGGGGGCGCCACTGTAGAACGAGTTCCTCGTCTCGTTCAGCGGTGGTGGGTTATAGTCCCGTTGGTAGTCCACGTAGGGTACGTAGCCGTTGTTGTTGTGAGATTCCTGTAGGATAGCAAAGAACGTTTCGTTAATTAAAAAATATTGCGTTTTTATCTCTCGTTATTTTCTTGCCGATTAATTGCCATTCTGGCATCCTGGTGCACCTCATCTCGGATGTCCGCTGATGAAATCTCAAACTGCGATATCTAGCCCCGGGTTAATGTAATGAGCTTGGAAAATTGGCCAGTTGCATTACACTTCGTTATATTTAATGGGAGCTACGCAGAATTTAAGGATTTTTAACGTTTATGTCGCAGCGCATCCGGCTTGCATTGAACATGAATTTAGCCGAGGAATTAAGTGAAAGCGTTTGAACAAAGTTGCGTTCTTTTGGGTCAAGTGACACCGAATGCTTCGTTATATTTAATTTGAGGTTGAGGGTTAATTAATGTTTAAGTCGCAATGCATCCTTGCGTTGAACATGAATTTAACAAGGAATTAAGTGAAAGCGTTTGAACACAAACTCCTTTTGAAATTTTGAAACAGGTGTAACAAGTGACACGTACCATAGGCAAATGTTGCATTTTGAAATAAATATCATCCAGACTGATTTATTAAAAGTTTGGATGTCTGCACAGCGATGACACTCAGTGAAGAAACTTAATTTGAGTTGGTCGCAAAGTCGCAAAGCACGATATTGCGCAAATATTTTCCATCAGTTTAAATTTAAATTTTTTTTGTATCTTTGAAAAGTTTCGTAGTTCACAAGCTCACGAGGAAAAAGTTTCAGACGTAGTTTCTCGATTGGTCACTTTCCCAGCAACATACCTCCCAACTAAAGATCAAGATACGTTTGGATATTGTCCAAATACTGTACCTTCAAAAGTTGAAATTTAAATCATGTTCATACACGTATATATGAAAGTTTCGCAATACTGTATCATATTACAAAATTTAAAATTTCACGAGAAACAGTTTTAGACATTGATGCATTATTTAAGTTACTTTCCCGATGCTATGCTAAGTCAATAGAAGTTATCCAAAGCACCTTATATCCAGCTAAACATCATGGTAAAGCAAGAGGCAACTGGTTTCGATACTCAACAGCATTTTGGATAACTATGTCATTGCCACACAACTGTGATTACAAAATGAGGAGATGACAAATGTGTAGCAGATAAGACGTACCACTTTCGGAGGGAACGTAGGTTCGTTGTAATCTGCAGAATACCGGAAGTCGTGACTCGTACTTCCTCTTCTGGGATCCACGCTTCCTTCCTCCCAAGGTTCGCTGTCATTATTTGACAATGAAGACGATGTCCGGATTTCCACTTTCAGATCAGAATCATTGGACGAACGATCTGAAGTCTTAGACTGCTTCTCCGGTTCGTGTTCGTCATCGTCTGTTTGGGAAAAAAATTATTTTAAATCAAGATACACAACTAGAAATTTAAGTTCACCAAAATCATACGAGTAGCACATGCACACAACCGGTGTTTACATGCAATCGCAGGATACTGAAATAATCAGATCATTAAATAAAGTTCAGTAAATCTGCTGCATTTAAAGTTGACGTTTAATTATTTTTGGACTAGGTTGGCAAGTGCATAAAATAAATACCTGTGGATTTTCGATAACGCCTGACCCATAGGACGATGACGATGGTTATGGCCACAATAACGGCAACCCCACCAATGACGCCAGCCAAAATGATCATCAGAGGCACCACTTCTAAATAAACATAAATTAAAACCAATGAATTAGACATTAGCGGCAATAAAAGGGTAATGCAGATTTTACCGTAATTAATTCCACGCCATAAATTACGCGTTTAAGAAGGCAAAAATAATTGCCTACTACCGAACGTGCATCGCAAATGAACCGTTGAGCAAATCTCCACTTTTGAACATAAATCGTTTCGCATTAACAAACGCATTTAACAGCCGGAATTATGTTGTATACAGTGTAGCTTGCACAATATACTGCACTATGTTTCAAATGCATTCGATCTTGCCACATTATAATTATGGGCTCCATATTGATAATTTCATTCAAAAAAGTGTTCGGCAAAAAATATTTAAAAGCTTGGCAATTGTTTAAAACTTTTGCTTTTGCACATTTCAAATACATGTATACAGCAAAAATATATTGCCAATGTATTAGAAATTTTGCCCAAAAACCAAACCCAGATTTCTCAACATATTTACGTGAAAATTGCAATAAACGCACAAACTCATTCAAAAAAGGGATGTACGAGTAAATATTAAAAAAACTCACTTTGCTTCTTCAGCATTATTGCCATATGATCACTCCCGAAATTATTGGCCACAGAGCAGTTGTAAGGTCCAAAATCAGATTCTCGGCCACCGTACACCAAAAGAACATATCCGACGCCATCTTCCAGAAGTTCTTGAGAAAGGCTGTACCGGGATTTATTTTCGTTCGTGTTAATTTCCTGAAAAGATCATTGCGAATGTTATTACTGTTCAAGATTTAAAAAACCTGGCAATCACAAATAAATTCAAAAAAGTAGCTTACTTTGCCATTGAACGACCATCGTATCCTTATCGGCGGTGGTACCGACTTGACGTTACATTCAACTTGTAACGTATCTCCTTCAATGCCGAACTGTACCGTTTCACTACGGATTTGAGGACGTCCTACAAAACAAAATAAAACAAATGATAACATATTAACATCTAAAATTTTAGCAGAACCACGCTGTCTACTAATTTCCGAAAACGACATTCAGCGAGTGTTCATGGATTTCCAGGTTCATCTCCTCATTTTTCCAAGGTAATATACCATATTTATATACGAAATGTATTTATTACTATTAATAATAGAGGAATTCAACGTCACTGGCGAAATTTTTAGAAACAATCCGAAACCATTTACATACAACACGTTTTTAATAATAATAATAATAATAAGAATAATAATAATAATAATAATAATAATAATAATAATAATAATAATAATGCAGGAATTAAATGCCGCTGGCGACAATTTTAGAAATAAAATATCCCACATGATGAATTTTGCACATTTCTATAAAAGCTGATTTAGAAAAAGCTGCAGGCGAACATTTTAGAAAAAACTGTTCCGAAAATGCAACTTTGCATTAGCAAATAAAACGTTGTCCGCAATGGAGGTGGCCATCTTAGGAGGCTTAAGATTGTATGGCTAAGAGGCTATAATATCTGATATATGGTTCCTACGAAAATTTGCAACTCAATTTCCCTGACCTTCCCTGACCAAATCTGATTAATTTCCCTGACTTATCAAGTAAAAAATGCCGCATGTAATTAAAATAAACTTCATCCGCAACACTACAATTAACTATATTTTTTGTTTTTTTCTGTCAGGATGACTAAGCAAATCTTCAATAGAATTTCCCTGAATTTCCCAGGTTTTCCTGACCATTTTTGGAAAAATTTTTACAGATTTGATCCAAACAAATATACCATACGGTTGAAATTTTAGAAATGATACAGTAAATCTGATCAAGAAATGGTTTAATTAGCCCACAATTTTATAAGAAGAAATAATAACAGTAATAATTAAGGCGAAATATTTTTAACAAAAATAACGCATTTTAGGTCTTTTTCAGGTTGGTAATCACCATGTTGATGAAACAGATCCAATAAGTAATGCTGAATACTGGTGCATTTTGGCCTCCTCGGCATTTCCTTACCGAACAAGTAAGGCTCGTACTTGCCGAGGCTTATCGAGGATGGGAAAAACAAGTCCAAGCCCGATCTAACCACTATGCTAATTAAATCAGCTCGCAGATTCAGATGTAGTTAAAATAAACACCTCCGATTTAGAAAGCTAATGAAAACGATAAGAAACCCGGGTGCTTGTAAATTGCGATGCACTATGTGAATTTCCCATGCAACAGTGGCTCGGTAGTTAAAATCAGTCGAAATGACATTTTCGTGTAATCCTCGGCTCTTTCGGAGTATAGAGCCTATCTCCTCCTCAGACTCCTCTCTACCATTTCCCAACTCATTAAAAATATATGTTTCTTGTTGCGGCACTCGAGCAGCACGTACGTATGGATGCCAACGCTGGAAGGATCAACAAAAGCTGGAAAGTCTATAAAAGTGCAGCGAAATCCATCTCATTTGCACGAGATTCCCAGGTACAATTACGAGCCACCCTATATACGGTTTAGGGCTGTTTACTTAGGCCCGAAAATTTACTTAAGCGTGCCAGGAAGCAGTTTCTGGAAGACCCTCTGGAAATTAGCAACGTCAAGAAACTGCTGTCTAGCACAATACGATGGAGGAAACTTGAAAGCCACTTTCTAAGACAAAGTGAAAAGGAATTGCGAGCAATAAGGAAGGAGAGCCCCTTTCTATATTGTCAAATTTGCGATGGCTTACGGCACTTTGCCGAAACTGCTTTCCAGAGCCCGGAGACAAAAGCTTTATAACTGGACTCTTAAAACTTTAATATTTTCTGACGACAACTGAATTTTCTGATGATAACTTGCTCCTAACTGATGACAGACACCTCCTGCACATCAAGACCAATATAGGACCAAGACCAAGATCCAACTAGGACAGTGCTTCCCAAAGCTTTTTCTGACTACCCAAAAACCCGCCTATCAGAAAGCCATTTTTAGCCCAAATCTGGATACATACTCATTACATTCTCAGAAAAAATTGACTAAATCCAATATTTGCTGATGACACCTTCTGAACATCATGACGATGGTGTATAGTGCTTTCTTAATTACCTAAAACTGCTTACCAGTAAGAAATTTTCACTCAAGTCAGGAGACATCATAAAAAAATGACTAAATTCAATATTTGCAGATAACAACCTATTCCTAACTGATGACATCTGAACGTCAAGAAACTGATAAGACCATAGTGTATCGTGCTTTCTTAATTACCTAAAACTGCTTATCCGTAAGACCTTTTCATCAATTCAGGAAACATTATCAGCAAAAATTGATCGAAATTAATAATAAATATTTGGAATGCCTCAGATTATCAGCTTAAGCTTATACACATTGACTGATCACATTCGCCAGAGTATACTTTTATTCAAATGTAATTTCTACAACTTTATTGTTAATTGTTATGTGTAATCTGATGTATGTAGTTACCCATGGAAAAAAAAAACACAACCAATTTTGTGTAGTTTAGCCGCGTTTGGGTGCAAGGTGAAGGAAAATCTACTTTCACCCAATTTTGGGAAGCAAGGAAAAAACACAATTTTGGATAACATACCCAGGTTTGGTAAGCAGGGAAAATCCACTTTTACATAATAATTTTGGGTAAACTCCCCAAGTTTGTTAAGGTGAGATCAAGGAGAAAATCTCACATGATTGTTTTGAAATCATGCATCTGAATCCAAAAATGCCGTAGATAGGAATTTCCTTATGTTTTTTTTTTGGAAGAAGAGGCAAGGTATGACAAACAAACATGAAAGAACAAAAAGCTTTCATAACGTCTTTGGCCATACCCGTGCATACATACTCATCAGTGTAAAATTAACGAAAAACTTGGAATCAACTAACTGACAGTGAAATTCTGTAAAAGCTACGTGTGATATTAAAAACCGTAATATCAACTTGAATTAAAATGCACCGTCATCAGTAATGTTACGATTGAAATGCATCATACCGCATGTTTCGGAAGGGATTCGATCTGCCGGACCTGAACTGACCAGTGACCACCGCAAAGCCAAGTTAGCGCACTTTCAATTCCAGATCCATGTATCAACTTGTAGGACACTGGGTACACGTCTGGCATTTTAAACGCGTTTCGATCAGTCTTAATACGATTGCGCAAGCCATCGATTTTTCGATTAAATTGCATTAGCATTATGGCCTGAATAAGCTACGAATCCTCGCCTAAGAAATCCATTGAAAAGCCAAAGCCCAACGGATGGCATTGGGTTATCCATGGAAGCAGAAGATTTTTTTCCCGTTTGTTTTCCAAGGGCCCATTAAAGTTCCCAATCATCGAAAGGATTGTCAATTACGGGGAAACGTTACGAGAAAACAAAAGTACGCATGGAAGTAGACGGTCGAGCAGACAAGTCCGACAAATGAGCGATTAGTTTGGCTTGATGCAATCTGGTAGTTGAAAATGACATATGTGGACGGAATCAGTGCCTTGATTGCTTGGAGAGAGTGAACCTGAAGAGTGTTGGACATGGCAACTGACTACCTAACACGACAAAATATACGTGCACCGGCCGTCGATACTGGAATACATCGTTTGGTGAAATGTTAGTAAGTTTTCATGAGCTCAACAAGCAGTTCTGCTCAAATGCCTTTGATTCCTCAATGACATTTCAATGACTTCAAAATAGTTCAATGCCTATTACAATATGGTATTGTGCAAGTTTTACGTCATCACTTAATTGTGACTTCCATACTGAATCATCATCTACCGCAATGACGACATGATTATTGAGTCAAAAAAAAAAAAAAAAAAAATAAAAATAAAAAAAAAATCTTCTTTGATGTCATTGATCACTTTATCACATTCCTACAGGATGTCTAATGAATCAGATGTAATTTTCAATGACTCTTCAATGGCTTCAAAAAATATTTCAACGTCTATTAGAATACGGTTATGTGCAAGTTTTACGGAATCACAAAATACCGTATAAGTTATTTCCAGAAACATAATCTACTGCAATGACGACATGATTATTAAACCAAAAAAAGCTTCTAAATCTTCCTGGATATCATTGATCACTTCATCACATTCTTATAGGATGTCTAATGGATTAGGTGTCTGCACTAATTTTCAATGACTGGATTACAAATGATAAATTTAAGCCCAAATTTTTGTTTTGTCAATCAATCAATCAAAGGTATAAATATCGTGGCCCTGATATAAATTTCATGACTTTTAAAGATTTCCATGACCTTTAATTCATTTCGTGACTCTTCCATGATTTCCATGAGAGGTAGACACTGTCACAACTGGCCCAATGCATACGACATCGTGCAGGAAGGCAGAACTGCGCATTTTGATTACAAAGACATTATTTCCAAACAGGTATTATTGCTCCTACAGCCCATTGCAATATCAACGAAGACATGTAACTGCACGTATCATTAAAACCATGTCAATAAAATTGCTGGTAGTGACAGCCATACAGAAACCTCCAATGGGTCACCGATGGCCATCCAGAAGCATCCAAAGGGCTACCAACGTCCATCCAGAAACCTCCAACAGACCATCAATGACCAGACGGAAACCACCAAAGAGCCACCAACGTCCATCCAGGAGCATCCATCGGGCCGCCCATTGCCTTACATAAACCTTCAAAGGGTTACCAATGACCAAAAATAAAAGAAACCTCCAACAGCCATACAGAATCTTCCAACGGGTCACCGATGGCCATCCAGACACCACCAAGGGGAAACCAACAGGTATCCAGAAACCACCAACTGACCATCAACGGACATACGGAAACCTAAGGGCTACCAATGGCCATTCAGAAACCTCCAATAGATCGCCAATGGCCTTACAGAATTAAACCTCCAAAGGGTCACCAATGTCTATAGAGAAACCTCCAACAGCCATACAGAAACTTCCAAAAGGGCCATCAATGGCCATTGAGAAACCTCTAAAGGGTCACCAATGGCCATAGAACCTCAGATTCTTGTTACTCAAGATCGAGTTGGCCCTTTAATAGCACTATCATGCAGGTCCAAAGATAGTCCTTACCTTTCAGTTGCACCGTGTAGTAGTCGTGGATCTCTGGAAAGCCGGGCACGGTTGCTCGGCACTGGTATCGGCCCGCTTTCTCGGTGTTCATGTCTGTGATGGTCAGTCGGGCTCCCTTGGCCAGCACCCGGTCGCATTTCTCGAAGGTCCACACGATGTCCGGGGTCGGGTTGCCCTCGACTTGGCAGGTGAGGGACACATCAGTATGCTCGTCGGCGGGCAGCGGCGTAGGAGGAATTTTAAATCGCGGGCCGACTGAAAGCAGAAAATGCGTTTAGCGGAAAGATTTCAACGCAATTAGAAACAGTTGGCTTATTGCGCGCCGGCTACTCACACAAAATGCCGAGGGTGGTGCTGGCCTTGCTCTTGCCCACCGAGTTCCTCACTTCGCAGCTAATGGCACTGTTATGGAAGTTGCGCGTCACGCGTGACAATGTCAGCGTGGTGCTATGGTTACCCGGAATCACGACGTTGTTCCTGAAACGCGAACGAAAATTAGATTAGCCGAATGAAAGGGCCTGCCGCGGCATTAAAAATGCACTCCTACAAATTCCAATTCCCTTACCGGTACCAAGTGTAGAGGACGTCGTCCGGATTGGCTTTGGCAGTGCAAGTGAACGTCACAGAGTCGAATTCCATTATCTTCGGATTGTTCAGCGTCAGAGTCACTTCTGGAGGATCTGTCGGAAAGAGTTGGAACATTAATAATTAACAACAGTTGCACCGAATACAGCTTTCTGAGTTACTCTTGAACATCATACGCGAGGGGCCATTGAGGATCGTCGGGTTGTGGCGCCACCAATATTTTTAGAGAAGAACAAAACTCATGGACACCACAACTTAAGGATTTTTAATTTTTATAGAACCCTGTTTTAGTCACACAAAAGCAATTTAATAAAACCCTATTAGTATTCATTAAAATGTCCACGCCTGTTGAGATTACCAAGCCTTTGGGTCAAAAAACCCAACTTCAGCAAGTTTTCAAACACCAAAACATTTTCCGAAGATGGCCGAGATATGGAAGTAGGTTTGGCCCTATGCAAAGTTGACGTATTTCATGCACAGAAGTTTTCATGATTTTGTTTCGATCTCAAATGCAACTTACATTTAACTTTCAAAGCAATTGTGGCCACCAAAGGCTTAGTCAAAGCCGAGCTTTTTGCCTGGCAGGTCAAATTTTGTCCATCGTGTTCCCGGGACGGTGATATCGACAGAATGGCCTTTGCGTTGAACAATTTCCCATTGGAGTAACTGGCTTCGGTCTTGTACGTCACTCCAGAGCTTATTACGGATCCTTTGGCATTCAACCATTCCAACTGAAAAAAAAAAGAAAATTACTGTTTATTCAGACTTAACACCATCAACCCTTGCGCATTCATCAGCAATGACCCGTCGCCATACAGAGCAGAAGGACATGGCCTTATTTGCATAATTTACGCTCAGCGAGCTTATTTTCAAACATTGTGCTACGAATTGCTGGGCCTTCCACTCCAGTGCCGCTAAGATAAACAACAATTATTTTGGGATATGGCACTTTAACATAGGTCCAGGGTTGATACAAGTAATTTCGTCGTCAATCAATGTTTTCTTAGGGTTACTTCGTTATAATTCCTGATCTAACATAGACACTGCCACACTGCACAACATAAAGACACAGTAAGTGAGCTTCTCCTAACGACTCGAATGTTGGCAGTGAATGCCTGGCGGTTAGGGACAGCAAAATCAGACAATACATGGTTAGATTTGGTTAAAAAAATAAAATACAGCTAAATCAGACATCACAATGATAGGTTTGGTTAAAAAATACATGTACATATTTTCTGCACATTTCATAAAAACTATCTCAATTTCCCAGACATACCCTGACATTCCAATTCCAGAAAGTGTGAACCCTGAACAATCGACATGAAATCTCTTCCAGATTGTAATTATTTTTGCAATTTAGGAAATCCCCTGACTTTTTAATAATTTGTCAAAATTTCCCTGACTTTCCCAGATATTTCACGCAGTCAGTTACAAATTCCCTGATAAGTTAAGCAATTGATTAGTCAATTTAACTAGTCAATAGGTTGATAAAAACAATCTCAATTTCCCTGACATGCCCAGATTTCCTGAAATTGTCAACCCTGCGCATTCGATACTTGAAATACCTTTCGGATTGTAATTATGATTAAAATTGAGGAAATCCCCTGCCTTGTTGAACAATTTTGAAAATTCCCCTAACTTTTTCAGGTTTTTCAGTCAGTTACAAATCCCCTGATCAGTCAATCAATTTCTCGATTTCCTAGGCATTCCCTGATTTCCCCGCATAATCGAAATATGAAATACTTTCTGGATTATAATTAAAAGTTAGGAAATCCCCAGATTTTCGATGCAGACAGTTGTAAATCCCCTGACTTTCTGATGTTTCTAAGGATCCCCAGGTTGTGGAAACTGACATTTGGAGCAGGGACTATTCCGTAGTGTTTACTCAACAGCGATCTACATGAAAAACTCAATAGTGATCCTAAAACTGATTAGAATATTCGCCATAATCACATTCGCAACATCCAAAAAAGCCAGGGCAAGGCCAAAACCTGCCATATCAAGCAGCGATATTTCGTAAATATTTCTTTTATTTACCGAGCATCTTCCATCGATTCCTCGAAATGGTAATTTTTATGAGACAGTCAGTGACTCCACCCCAGTAATAATGTTTTCGGGGCAAAGCATTTGTAAATCAATCTGTCATTCGTGCCAATAAAGCTAGCAAGGGCCCTGGAGAAGAAAAACACTATTTGGGCTAACTAGATAGTTATGGCTAACGAAATGAAAACAAAGTCATCGCAAAAAAACATGAATATTAATTTACAACCCTCCACCAGTCATAAACACAGCAAGCATTGGTGTCATTAAAACTGGCCATCCCTGTTTGCAGACCATGGCACTGCAAACATGGGGTGTTGTGACTTTTCTGCATAATTTGGGCGCAAACACGCATGGTCATCTAGAAAAAAAACTTATGCTAATTGCCAAGAGGGTGGGTGACAAAATCCTGCTTAATACACGTTTAGTTTATAACTGTTTACTGAGATTGTTGGAGCCCTCAACGTGTGGGAGTCACTAGGCATAACAGGCTCGCACTGAACCACAACTTATACCATAGTTTAGGCAGAATTACAGTGAAATAAATGATAGACGTTTATTTCCTATATCTGTTAAATGAATGGCACACACGCAAATGCCCTTTTCTGGTTTTGAGCACTGCACGCAACCCCATCTATTATGTGAACCCTGCAGTTTTCATTTGCTCTGAACGAGTTTTTTACCATTAAACGAACCAAAAACAAAAGTGAAACAAATAGAAAAACGAGTGAAGAAAACCTCAGCCAGGCGATGAAAGTATCAAAAGTTTTGCAGTAGCAAAAGCACAACAGAAAAAGAAGAAAAAAAACTTTTGTAATTAAAATGACTGCCTAGGACATAGAAAAAAACATTGCGTATCAGAAATGGCGAAATTAATGACACAATAGCTCTGCAGCAACATGTGGTAGCCCAGTTGGGATGGTAGGTCTCACACACACGAGATTAATATTATGATATGTTGTGATGTGTAATGAAACTGTATTTCAATGCAAAATTCCCAGAGTTTTAGTAATATCTAGTGGACGATTTTCAAAAAATTTCCATTTTTGCCATTTTTGGGACAATTAATCAGCCCTGGACCTCTGGGTCCTTTTAATTAAGAATAGATGACACATTGGCAACATACAACTGTCGTGCATGCTTTCCAGGCCAATTAATGCTCAAAATTCACCCAACATCTATAATTTATATAAAAAGCCAGAGAATATTAGAATTCAGAAAACTAATTGCCTATGAATTCGTAATTGTGGCGTGTCAGCATCACTGAAACGAATTTACATTTTTGACAAGAAACCTCCATAATTCATGATGGTCCAGTTTGGGGTCACAAGCTTGTTCATTGTACTTGTAACACCAACGAATGATCAGGACGATGGAGACTAGGGTTATAATGCAAACAAATGCTATTTGAGGGTGTGTTGGCACTTGAAGCAGATGGTATTTTGGGTGGTATGAGTGATGGTTATGGAATATGCTGTTTGTTGGATTTTTTGAAAACATGGGGTTTAATTAGAATGCAACATTAACACATTTGATTAATAACTTGCATTACTGTAAATCGAGGTAACAAACACGATGAAAAACACCAGACTAGAATAAATAATTAACAACTGCAATCAAAAAGATTACATTTTCAGATTGCAATTTCAAATTTTAAAAATACAATATCAAAATTGCAATTTATATTCAAAGATTTCAATTTCAAATATTTGCTAAATCTTAAAAAAAATAGTAAGTCACAATGTTCATTTGTTTTCAGTGCCAGTCTACCGTAGATGTCATTTCAAATCTTGAACAAATCTGACTTAAAATACATGTACTGTTAAATAAAAACATTAAAAAAAATTGGTTTAATCTCAAACTAGTGTTAACCAAACTCCTCGCAACTGGTAATGAGTTAAGGTTCTGTCTACTGATCAAAATCGATGCTATTAAATTTCGTTCATGATAAATGCCCCTAGCTGGTGTAACTCGGATACCAATTATTTATGAAAGATCTTTCCTAAATAATTGGTATCTGTGGATGATTACTTTAATAGATCTGCATAAAAGATTTGCGTACAGGAGTCCCTAACTACCTGCAGAACAGCTTTTTTGGAAAATTTGCATATCAAGACAATCCAGTTTTTTAAATAACAATCGTGAGGTCAATAAACAGCCTTCAGCTTAACTTTCAATATGTGACATGCCTGGAAATTATAATTTACAAATAGAATTCATCGAAAGTTTTGGTAGAGATTTTTCTGAATAATCTTCAAATGCCATCAAGACTTATTACATTACGAATTTGGCTAAATGGTCTTGGTTAATCAGGTAAAAAATAGGTTGAATTAATGATATCACGACTTATAAGGTCAGAACTTTTCTCCAATCGTCCCATGATAGGGGTGTACAATAAAGACAACATTCCAATATTATGTCAAAGCTTTTTAGACCCCATCAAATCAACATTTGCTATCAGTTCCAGAACTCTCCCCAAACCCAAATGATGACAAAATTTTGAAATTGAGCCAAATTTGTCGACATAATCAACAACCAAAAATATTTTCGACTAAAATGATGAAGTCATATGATCCAAATCAAATATTGGATTTTAATATAATTTTAATAAAACATCAACGATGATGTCATATGAACCATTGCAAATGTTGGATTTTAATGCAATTTCTATAAAACATCAATGAAGATGTCATGTGATTTATTGCAAATGTTGTAATTTAATACAATTTCTATACAACATCAATGATGATGTCATGTGATTCATTGTAAATCTTGGCTTTTAATACAATTTCTATCAATGTCATTTGGCCAACTCTCCCTAAGATGACATAATAATTAAAATACAAGGTGCCTAAAAATGGTTTAGTAGCACATTTGTTTTGCAGAAAAACAACATTCATTTTGGCCATTTTGGCACACCAGATGGCGCAGTATTAAACTGACAGTTTGAGGGCAGCATATCAATAAATTTGGTTTTACCAAATAGCAATGCGTTCTACCAACAGGATTTTATTTGCAAATTTGCCAAAACCAGAGCATTACGTGCTCATCAGTCAAAACTAAACAAATAAACGACTGAGCAGGGATGTTTCCTTAACATTTGGAAAAATGATAAGAAAGTAATAAAATGACTTTCTCCCAATTCCACTGTCCAAGATGACTTAAAATCAACATCACTGACGTTAAAACTGATTTTTAATCGTGATAAGTTTCACGGAAGTAATTTCGTCTTATTTCTCAAAATCCAGATATTTTTGCTCGATTTTTTTGATTTTTTTACTATAGGGCTAGGATGGTAACATCTGTTTCGCAGTCGAAATTACTTTGTCTAAATGGCAGACTGGCAGTCCCTGTTTGTTTATATGGAAACTTCCTTTGCCACCTCTGGTGAACTGCAATTTAGCAAAACCATGGCCATCTTTTACGTTTTCAAACAACTGTCTGTTCACGATCAACAGGAGCTGGAGAATTCCCAAATTATAAATATCTAGATATCACGTTGCCATCCAGATTTAGCACTGCAAGGGCTCCAAAGAGCACCAGATCGTTGACTTTTTTCAAAGATAAACTATTCTTAACCCCGAGAGTCAAGACTTAATTTATGGTTAGCACTTTGGCGAAATAATAGCCGCTACTAGTTGGCAAATAATTGCGTATTTCATTTTTCATTTCGCATAAAAACTGTAGGTCGAAAAATATTTTTCAAGCTCATTCGGTGCATAAATACATGTGTTTATGTCGTTGCTTTTTGGGGAAACAATTTAGACATCAACAACGACTACGGTTGTTAGGAATGGGAAAAAATACGGAAATAAAAAACCGAGGCAAATTCCAATGAATTGTAATAAAAAAAGTGTAGCCGACCACCAACACGTATAAAATAAGCTGCAAGCTGTTATTAGCGTCATGTAGCAAAAAATCGCAGATCCCAAGTTCTCAAAAAGTGAAACAATTTGCTTCTGGGAAACATAAATACTTGTTACTTGGTGGGCCAAAACGCCCCCTGGTGTTTCCAAAAATTCCAGGTACCAAAGGTTGGTTAGTTGCTAGGTAGCTACCATCATTTATTATTTTCAGCTCATAACTGTTCTGCAAAAGTTAACGTTTCAGCAAAAGCAGCATTTTTGCTGAAAAGTGTGCACGTACAAGGGCAATCCATAAATGTAGTCTTGGAATTTTCACAATCTGAATTGGAAAAACAATTTCACGTTGAACAATTGGGAATAATATTAATTTAATTTTTATAAGCATCTGATCAAGATTGCCTGTCTAATAAGCAAATTATTCTGAAAGTAGCAGGTCAGCTGCCCTCGAATTTGATAAAACACTATAGAATCTCACCACTTTTGACCAGAAAATCAGTATTTTAGTTTACAACCATTTTCACCCAGTTTCCCATGAAGTTTTTTTTCCAATATTAAACATGAAATTGCACAGGATGTCTGCTGGATTTGTTTTTGCAAATTCCATGACTTAATTTATGACATTAAAAATTTGTCAATGCCTATATATTAGAATATGCAGCAGCTCAAGTTTTATGTCAGCACTAAACAGAGATTTTCAGAAACATCCATTTGCAAAATTGGATGACAAATGATGAATTTTAACTCTTCCATGACCCCCATGATCTGAATTTCATTTCATGACTTTTCCAGGAGTTGCATGACACTAATATGTAAATGTCATGACTTTTCCATGACTCGCAAGACCTCAATTTCCTTTCATGACCTTGAGTATTAGATTACATGATTTGGTTTGAAGTTTGAAAATAATTTCCCAGGTCCTTCCAAAAAAATAAATTAAGTTCTGGATCCCACACACTGCGGGCTACGCAACAGCCAACGGTACCAGAAACTAATAACTTGACTATCAAATTGAGCAAATTCTGGTTCCCTTTGGCTACATTAATGCATGAGGCATTTAGCGTATTTACGAAAACCATTAATAGGAATGCGGTCTGAATATTGAATGTCTGCTAAGTTTTTTCCATCATTTGGGAAATGTCCGGGACAGCAACAGCTGTTCAGCGGAGCTGATCCCGGCAGCAAGACCACCAGGAGAAACACCCCCATGCACCTGTGTGGAGTAGAGACCGTTTGTTGCAAAACAATGCCTGCCTTAGCAAAACAAAGATCAATACTGCAGCAATTGAAGAAAGTACAAAATGGAGAATCAAGCCGCCACCATCCTCGCTGCAAAATTTAATAAACTGAAACCTTTTCTGAGGATTACGCCGAAGACAAATGGCGAAGGATCCGAAGAGCTAGAGAATAAATCCGAAGTGCTTGACTCGTCCACGGCAATGTTCAACAATTTAAAGTGGAAAAGTTGAAACGGATTTTGGATCGATTTCACGCAAGCAACCGAGGTAAACCATCAGCGAACGTTCGCGTCAGGTAAACTCCGAGGTTAAGAAGCAACTCAACGTTGGCATTTGGTCCTTACCTGAGCTGCTGGTTTGCCATCCCTGGATTCGCACTCCAAACTGAGTTGCATTCCCGCTGTTGTCTGGAGAGAGGTCCCTTCCACAATAACCGGTGCTTGCGGAGCAACTGAAAGAACAGCGAAACAAGATATAGTTAGTTAAAGTCGACCTTAAGGTTCTTGAGTACTTCGCCCATTAGGTTATCTGCTCCACCTTAATTTTCAATAGTAGTCCTCCCTGGATCATCAAATGTCAAATGATAACAAACCGTGAGGAATTCAGTACGTGTCATGTTAAGAATGGACTTGTCATCCTACCCTCCATTGCAGCACAAATTCCATGACTTTTCCATGAATTTGTCATGTCTTCAAAAAAAATTTCCATGCATATTAAAATAAGGGGCCGTTCATGAATACAAATGAATATTGATCAAAAACACCGTAGCGAATTTTTTTTTTTTTTCGGAAATGGGTGACAAATGAAGATTTAAACCCAAATTTTTATTTTGTGAATCAATCAACAGGGAAAAATTCCATGGCCCTGTCGTACATTTCATAACTTTTTCATGACCCTAATGTTAATTTCATGAGTTCTACAAGACTTCCATGACAGGCAGACACCCTGTATTGGCATTATAACCCAATTTACTGCTTGTCAACCGCTGTGTAAGAATATAGTTCCCCTGAAAAATTTGGCTAGGATGATTTATATTATGAAATAAAGCCTTAATAAATTCATCATTGAAAGTGACATGTATAATTGTTTGTACTGTATAAATGCACAGATTTAGGCACAAAATTCAAAAACAAATGTGCCAGAGCTTCAATGCATTAAATTATGAAATAAAGCCTTATTAAATTCATCATAACTTTAAAAAGCTTACATAGAAAAGCTTCAAAAACCAATGTGCCAGAATTTCAATGCGAGCGAGTGCTTTCATGTTTTGAAATATAAATTGAAGATGAATTTTAATAGGACAGTTAAATATAAAACAAGCCATGAGGTTCAAAACGACCACCAGAGGGCATGAAGAAACGTCGACTCTTAACCTGACACGGACATGTATGCTATAGTATTCTTCCCCACGTGATTCTGCCATTGCAAACCACATGACAAGCAATCCAGACATTTTTAGATGTCTCATCATGTCTTACCTAAAACCGTGATACTGGCACTGCGGGACCTGGCAGGTTCCACTCCTTCGGCAGCCATCATCAGGCAAACGTAGCTTCCATCGTCTTCCAGTTCCACGGGAGAAATGTGCAGCGAATAGTTACCTAAACATTGAAAACACAGGAGAATAAGCAAACTAATACATTTTTCTAAAAATGCAGTAGACATTTAATTGAACAAAACCAAAAGTTGACTTACCGGTTTCATCAGAGCCGACCATTCTGTACCGTGGAAACTGGGCAAGGTCACGGTCAGTGCCGAGTCCGAAGCCGGAGCGTGTCCACTGCAACTGACCAGCTTTGTTCTGGACCACGCAGGGCAGGAAGACCTCAGAATTCGTGCCCTTGATGACAGAGACATCAGTTGGTTCGGCAATGAACTTCTGCGGCACTGCAAATACAACGGTGGACATAAATCCTCGTGGTTATTTGGGATTTATCTGGTTGATGGTATCAATGGGAATTTTTAGATAACGTATCAAAACTGGTAGCTTTAAATATTTCCTGTCGCATAACTTGTTTTTTACCACCATGTTCAATATATTCTCCATTGCTTTAGGGTTGTTGGTCATCATCCAATTGTTCGAGACCTTTGATAGCTTCCTGATTTCCTGACAAGCCCCTCGCTAAAATTAATGTGACAGGTGTTGCATGCAAGACATCCAGGAAAAAAAATGGTGAAAAAGGGTGATGGCAGGGCATCAAAGGATGATAATGCAAATATGTTGAATATCTTTGTATTCAAATCATAGATTTAAAACGGCATTTTCAGGCAAGATGAATTGCATCAGACCGATTCTTTCCTCGAAATTTGACGAGATATTTCAACTAATTTGAATAGACTTTGAAGTTACTTTGACCAGTTGTTGTTGAATTGCCTAAGGGATCGTCCAGTGGGGTCAACGGCATCAAGGTAAAGCTTGATTTATTGACGTCAAGTCAGCATATACATGTTTCAAATTGAGCAACTCGACTAAATTAAAATACAAGAGATTCACCAACGAATTCCAAGATAATTGCAAACATCTTCCAAGAGATTCACTAACAAAAAAACAAGATGATTGCTAACAGATTCTCGGAAATTAAAAACAGCAACCAAGAAATTTCCAAGCAGTATCCGAGGGATCGACCATGTTTACGACATTACTAGCAAATTCCAAGAAGTTTACCCCTTAAATTCCAACTTTATAAGACGTTTACATTCTAAATTCCTAATTGCAACTTTCCAAGAAGTTTACCTTACAGATTTAACGAAATTTACTAAAATAAACTAAGAGATGAACCAAGAAATAAGCCAACAGAATCAACAAGATTTTTGAGATAAATATATCAATAAATTCCAAGAGAACAGAGATTTTCATGTTTGAGCAATTGGATACATGCACATGCACATGTACTGTATATGCAATTTTAATAATATGGGATATTCACCAACAGATTCCACGAGTTTTACAATATCCAAAGAATTAATAAGCCAACTGAATCAAAGCTACATGTACATGTAGTTATGAGTAGGCTACATCAACAAAATTCAGGAAAGTTGCCCCCAAATTCAACGATATTAGCAGATTCCAACAAAATTACCAGCAGATTTCAGGACATTTTCTAACAGATTCCACGAGATTTATAGTATCCAAAGAACCAATAAGCCAACGGAATCAAAGATAGTTATGAGTTTACAAACAAAATTCAGGCAGTTGACCCTCAAATTCAACGATATTAGCAGATTCCAACATGTTAGCTTTACCTGAAGATTTTAGGGCATTTTCTAACAGATTCCATGAGATTTACTAAAAAGTCTAAAACAAAGCATGATATGTACTAAAAAGTAAAAAATAAACCATGAGATTTACTAAAAATCTACAGTAAACCAAGGACTTTCCTAACAGTATCCAATTAAGGGATTAAACAGCAGAATCAAAGAGATTAACGACATTACCAACAATTCAATTTCAAGAAGTTTACCAGCCACAAACATCAGGATATTTAGTTACCAGCAGAAGCTAAGCAATCTAGTTATTCTGTAGTGTTGATCAGTCAAGTTTGGTAAAGTCTCGTATCGTTGGTATTGATAGAGTAACCAAGCGTGCATTGCACATTGTCATAAATTGGAGCAAAGCCGGGTTTTCATCATGAGGTGTCGCAAAGCCCTAAGTGAAACAATTTCCAATTTGCTCAATTTTGCTGGTTTGGCAAGTCGAGGAGAGGAGGTGGTTCATCTAGCTAAATTCGCGTAATGGGCAACTTGATTAGGCCCCAAAACTGCGCGCACTTTATTAAATGAAATTGGATTAGCAGGGGGGGATGATAGGATTTCGTTGAAAGCTAGTCGGCAGCCTAATCCATTTACTCGCAGACGCCATCTATAATTAATAGCCAATTGGAGTAATAAAATACCATAACTTTTTAATGAGCAGGTTCGTTTCCCCATCCACTAAAACATGCCAAAGCAGGCTAAAGTGCCGATGAAAATGGGGGGAAAAATCACAGCTTGGTACACCCATACCTCGTTATACGGCTTTTCGCTACAACGACCTTGTTAATTTATGGCTATGTTTCGTTTTACAGCCAAAACGTTTCGCTATAACGGCCATAGATCATAAGGGTTCCTACACAAATTCTCAGATCGATTTCCCTGACATTCCCTGGCAACCTGTCAGCCATTTCCCTGACATTTTATACGGAAATTCACGCACAAATAATAGACAGTAATAATAGTACGTATATTACTTTTTAAACCCTGAATCAAACTTTAACACGCTGTAGGCGAAGATTTTCACCACAAGAAATGCATTTTAATAATTAGCAGCCAAATTAATAGTGATGCAAATAAAACGAGCAATTTTCCTAACTTATCAAAAAAATGCCATTTGTAATTAAAATTAACTTTATCTGCAACACTACAATTAACTATATTTTTGTATTTTTCTGTCAGGATGACTATCCAAATCTTCAATTGAATTTCCCTGAGGTTTCCAGGATTTCCAGACGCATTTATGGAAAATTTCCAGACAATTTCAAGAAACAATTTTTACAGATTTGATCCGAGCAAATATACCGTATGGCGGAAATTTTAGATCTGATCACGAAATGATGGATTTAGCCCACAATTTTGTAAGAAGAGACAATAATATTAATAATTAAGAGATTGCCGAAGGCGAAATTTTTGAAAAATTACGAGAAATATTGGATTTTTAACGTATTAAAATTAATAGCGTTGCGAACACAAGTGGTTGAAACCACTAGATCTCAAACACTGCATTTTTGAGGACATCTTTGAAATA
>JAQGAF010000426.1:0-52765 GCA_034687865.1 Kryphioiulus occultus | reverse complement strand
CATAACAGTGGAATTCGGTTCTTGTAGTAACCGGTTTTGGCCTGCCTTGAAAGTAAGCCTGCCTCGAAAGTTAGCCCGGTCAAATTGGGACCTGAATTACAGATAGCCCGGGCTATAAATCGAGGAAATACGGTATGCATATTTCTCATATGTTGGTGTCGCTCTATACGACACCACGTTCGTAGTTCGTGACCACGTTTTTAATTATCATGTTTTTCCTTTGGTATGTCTTGAGTATTACAGTTGTATATCAATGTATCGCGAGTGAGACAATCATTAGCAGGTAATTATTATACAGTATTACAGTTCGAGCTTAAATTGTATTTTTGGCGATTTCAAATACAATTTAGCGATCGGATATACACTGTACTTGTACAACGTAGATAGGTCCGACTACTAGTATCTGAAGAGCTTTAGTTGTTTTAAATTCTGTTGAGCTTGAGGTAACATTTTTATCTGAAGCATAGCTAATCAGAGCGCATTGCACATAGTGGTTACAGTACTAATTTCTGTAAATTCACGCTCCAAATGCACGAGAAGGAACTTCCAGGAATTTACTCTTTTTAAGTAACTTGAAAAATTTGGCCGCTGATCAAAACCCTCGATCTTGGTCTTCAACGAAGAAGAAGGTTCGGTATTTATAGATTTGCATCGAGTTTGTCAGCACCCATAGTTAAAGTTTCGAGGAATGTCACGGCATGCAACCGTGACCGCTTGATTAAAAAATGCTGTTATTTTCTGGAAATAATTCGGAGAACTGCTTTTAAAGTCATGCGGTGTGTTCGATACTTCTCGGAAAATACATTTTTCGAATTGTATTTAGGTTTAAGAAATGTACATGTATGTGGCGACCGAAGCGTGCTGCTTCCCCAAACGCTGGGTACATGGCAGGGGAAATAAAATCAGAAATCTCAATTGTGAAATTGTCCTATGCTAACGGTGACATTGCATTTTGTCATCCCCGGCCATATCTCTGCTCTGGTTGCATGGTGTTTATTGTAGTTTCATTATGCATTCGTGTACAAATACTGGCCAGAAGTTTTGTTTTAATCATTTCTCTCTCTCGCCATGCAGGTGTGCCTCTTCAGCGAAGTTCAAGAAAATTCCAAGTCTGTGGCCAACAGTGATGTCGACCGAGGCGGGAACTTCGCCGTCCAAGTGTCCAGCAATGGGAAATCGTGGGTGGTGCGTCGAAGCTACGAGAATTTTCGCATGCTGGACCGTCAGTTGCACCAGTGCATCTATGACCGCAAGTTTAGTGCCCTACCGGAGATACCGAAGGACGACGGTCAGCTTGAGGACGGCGAGGAGAGGTCAAAGGTAAGAAGCACTCCTTGCTTTTTATTGCAACTGTCATTAAGCAGTTTCAGATTCATGCCAACCGCTATAATCGCTGTTCTGCGCAGTTATTAAGGAGAGAGCTATAGGGAGTTTATTGCTCTACGTTTTTACTGGCACGTTAGATTTCCCCTGGCCAGAAGTGCGAATTGAGCCGATTCGGGTCACTTAGTATTTATTGCGATTGCTCCCAACTCCCCGAATACGGTCAATTATAAGTTCATGGCCCACGGTGAGGTAGCGCATTCGAGGGATGAGCTGCGTGAGTCGTCTACCCACAAAAATCATTTCGAGTGCACCTTTTCTTCCCACAAATTGCGATTTTGGGTTCATAAAGAATTTGGATTTTGGAGTTCGAGTATTCCTGTTGGTCATAATTGGAACCCACTATGGTAGACTTCAAATTTATCTTTATATTCAAACACGTGGTTAAATGTTTTGTTTGTGGTCACCTTTTGAACGTGAACATTTTGGCTAAATCGTCGATTTTATGGCCTTTGTCTGCTAATTCATACTATCTGCTGAACTGGAAAGTTCTGGGTTTTTACCCTGGAAATCTTGGCATTACTGCCTACAGTATACTGGAATAAAGTTATTCCATAAACCTCGAAATTTTCAAATTCATTTTTGTAGGAAAACGACCTACATTATGAAAACAGAGTTAACAAAAAAAACATTAGATGGAGCCCATGGATCAGTGCTTCCCAAGTGTTTTCGATCGTTACCCAGAACCACTTGTCATACAGTCTGGTACTGGTAACCAATTCAAGTAAACGGGGTTCCCACTTTCTGGAAAATCAGGAAATATCAGAAAAATGAAAAAGTGCCAGGGAATGTCTGGGAATCCGTGAAAATGTCAGGAAAATTGAGATGGTTTGCATCAGCGGGAAACATACATTATATTATCAGCAAAAATGACTTAATCTAACAATAAATATTTGCTGGACTGTTATCGAGTATACAGTAGGTACACACTGGCCTATGATAACTCTTCAGAGTATACATGTATGTGCTTCTCATTCCCAATTTTAAGGTAAATTGTAATGTGTATGCCAAAGTGTGTCGTTAGCCAAAGAAAAACAACATATCACTCCCTGTGATTTTAGTGTGATTGAATTTTGTCACGCGAGCAAATGTTGAGATCAGTTTATCCTGTTTTAGAGAAATTATGAAGTTTCCTTCAATAACGAACAACACACTCCAGTGCATTACATTTTTTACCTCGTTTGTAACGTTAGTCGGGATATGGCTGGGATTAATGTGATTATGAACAAAGCATCTGTTGAGGGCGCTAAAGACACATGTTTGTGATTTTTGGCAAACGAAAACGTGAGCTCGCTGTTTAACATCCTAAAAAACGAGACGAAGTAATTTTGAAAAATGCGGTTCAAGGCATTAACAGCTAGCAGTCATTGACTCGGATCTTTCTGTGTCTGATTAATTTATCTTCACCCTTTCAAAGTAAAATTAAAGAATTATACCGACTGTAATCGAACATTTGCTTCTGCTCTGCCTGTCACTTCCTATTTTTTCTTTATCCTTCACCATTGCGCCACCTAAACCTAATGGTTCTATTGATAATCACGAGTTCAGTTGTTTTATTTTCATTTTTTTGTCTTTGTAAGAATAGGTAATAGGAGTTACATGTATTATGAATATTCATTAGTTTTGAATAGCACTTTACGATCTTTATTGCACTATAAAATCCATTAAGCTTCTTACAACCCTGTGAAATCTTGTGAACATGCAGACACGGTATTGATTATCAGTTGGGTGCCCAAATGAGCATTAAGTATGGATTAATAGTTCTCGCCTAGTAAATCGCGGGGTTTGAAGGTTCGATAACGAAATCTTGCGTTTTGATTTATACGCACGTGTCGATGAAGGTTGTTAATGTTTTTCAACAGGGTTTATACAGGGTGATCATAGTCCTGCCATCATTACAAAATTATTTTTTATAAAACCGCCAGAGTTACAACGACCAGATTTTGGGAAAAGGTAGAATTAGTTTTTGTCACCATTTGGTCCACATTGTACCAGCAGGCTGCGCTTTAATCCCTCGAATCGAAAATGGCATCTTGCAGGGAGAAGCTCAGTGTTTTCTGGTACAATGAATCATGATACCAAATCACCGATTAGCGTTAAGCGAAATTTCAAAATAAAATTGAATTCAAAATGGACTTCTACACATACATGTAATCTCTTCAGAAATTGCTCTTCACGCTCATTAGTGATTTGGTCATGTGATACCCAGGGTGCCTACCGGTCATGGAAATCGTGGAAAAGTCGGGAAATTTACATCAGGGTCATGGAATTTTTTCCTTTGATTGATTCACAAAGTAAAAATTTGGGTTAAAATTAATCATTTGTCATCCAGTTTCGCAGGGAGTTTTCGTATTAATTTTTTCTGTAACACCAGCTATTATATTGAGAGGCTTCAATTGTTTTAACTTTATAACATCTTTGGAAGTTTTTACCATCTCAATGTCCCCCACGACGTGCTATTCATTCATTGCCAGGCTAGTGGGAAATTAAAGGTCTCGTACGTTGGAGGTTGGAAATCTCCACTTATTTCTGTCGAAATTAGTTCCTCTTTTAGATTTTTGGCAGCCCATATGCCAGAGCACACACCCTTGAGACGTGGTTTACATGGCTGGTGACATTGCCAAGAGACGACCATTAAGTTTTATTGGACAGTTTCAAAGTTTCTGCATGGCATTGAAATCCTGGAGTCGACTGTTAACAATCGTGTTTCATCCCTAAATCACTCTCATGGTTTAAGGTGATGAAATGAAATGAAAGCAAGTTAAGCAACCAGGCCTAGCTGGACACAGTTTTGATGGACACGCAGATAAACTTAGTCGTGGTAAATCGATCTTCGATGTCCAGCTGACAATGGCGACAGTTGCGCCATCTGTCTGTCACGTGACCTCCACCTTCCGAATGTGGGTCAAGCGTGGCCCGAACTTCCGGGTTCGAAACCAGTGGCCAGTGGCCACCCCGAAGAGGCCCCTCTATGAACTTGTCAACAATGAATTTATTGTTTCATGGCGAGAAACTCAGCAAGCAGGTGGTACATGGGGATGATGGAGCGAGATGAGGGCTAGATAATGGGCAGACCCCTGCTGCTGACCACAATAACCTTCTCCTCGATAATCCAGAAATGTTGAGTTATGACCAGTCAGCTTCACGCGTGCAGTAGCTCGTTATGAATTCGGGGCGGGTTACAGGAGCCATGACTCCGTTTGGGACCAGTTAAGGTTAACCCCCCCCCCTTCAACCCTTCAATTAGTCACATAACATCCCCCTTCAGGTTAACTCCGGGGCGTTGACCATGATGGCCCACTTGATTGCTGGTTGGTTAATTTAGTTCGGTTTTGGAGAGTTGGAAGAGGAGCCATGAGGCACCAGGGAGAGTCAAACGTTGAACTGAATAGTTACACATGGTAATGGAAGTCATGGAAAAGTTATGAAATGAAATGCACAGGAGTTACACATGGTAATGGAAGTCATGGAAAAGTTATGAAATGAAATGCACAGGGACTTGGGAATTCGTGAAATTATTGCGAAGTTAACCTGGAATTGTCAGGGAAATATCCACTTTAATTTATAAAATGCAGGGAAATTTAACAAATCAATAACCTGGAAAACCTGGAAAGCTCAGGGAATATTGACTTCAAACCTGGAATTTTTTTAGTATCAGCCATGTATTTTGTGTTTGTTAGTTATAATTCTGAGAAATCGGCACAAATTTGATTGGTAATGATAATCAATTCTGCCATTCCCCTAAGTAAATATTACTTTGTGTATTCTGTTTCTTCTATGTACTAAATTTCTGTTATTTCCAAAAAAACATTTCAAGGAAGGTAATCCAAAATCCATAATTTCTGTGTTTTTCAAAGAAATGTTGGTAAAAGCCATCAAATGGGGTATGTTTTTGGTAATGTTGACTCAAAACATACCATTTGCGATCTATATTTCATCACGAAATGTTGTTTTTAATAGAATTGAATTTAATAGAATTTAATCATTAAAAATAATTTTTTTTGCATCTGGAAAAATTAGAAAATGACCCTAGAAATCTGTTATAGTACATGTAGTTCTTTATTCATCCAGCATTTCCACTTTCCAAGGTTCACTCCAAAACTCTGGGCACTTGAACTGCTTAGAAATATAATGTACATGTATGTTCTTAACCAAAATTGGAGTTAATCCTTTGACCTGTCTTTGTTTTGGAGGATCGATGTCCATCGTCTGTATGCATGTACAGTATCTTGGTGTCTCGATACAACCTGTGTCGTTGAACACTATACGTGTACCCTCGATACACTACGCATCCGGAAACTGATTTACGGGTTGCCGCCTGCATCCGGTTACTAATTTTTGTTGCTGGTTTTTGAAAAGGGAATAATATGTTTCACGTTTTTGTTTCTGCATTCTTGGGTCAATTAATACTAGCAATAGGAGGCCAGCTCGTAAAGTGTACATTTCCAAGAAAGCTCGATAACGCGAATAGCCGAGTATTGTGCCATCAAGGGCAACGACCTAGGGGTAAAAGAAAGTGGAACCCCCTCCCCCATCCCGAATAGATGGGGGTCCCCAGGGGGGCGCACGAACGCAAAAAAAATGGTGAAGATCCTGAAGGGGGGAAAAAGATGCAAACATAAAACAAGAGGCAGCTGGCAAACAGTGTATGAGCCAACTGAACATCATTATGTACAATCACTATCTGTTTACTTCAGACCCGTGAGCGTATACTAATTTTGTCGTTCGACAATTTATGGACTTATTAAATCTTTTTAATGACCCGAAACTCGGTTGCGCGCCCAACGTGAAGCATTTGAGACGATAAGATACGGGAGACAGTTTCGCTAATGAAGTGCAGATATTTTGGGGAAAACAGCGAGAAATATCGTGGCAAATGTCCATCGAATACGCCTTATTTGTAACGCTGATTTATTACACCAATTCATAAGACATGGTCATGGCCCAGATAACGATGATCATGCAGGAGACAAAAGATGCACGCTATTGGTGGGCCTGTCTCCAAATTATTGAAAAGCAAATTACAACACGAGCTATAATTGCAGGAAAATCATACCAGCACACAAGATATTGCAACGTTTTTATTGTGTTTGGATATCTGCATGTACAAGGTTGGTGTTGGCAATACCTGGAAAACCTGAAATTATCAGGGAAATATGAACTTTGATAAAGTCAGGGGAAATAATTTATTTTGAAAAAGTCAGGGAAATTCAACAGTACATTTTACGTAAGGTACAGTAGCTAGTTATTGGTTAACACAAAAATAAAAAATGTGGAAGAAATTTACAATGAAATTGTCAATTTAGAAAAATCTGATCTAAATTTGCTGTTTCCTGATGAAATTGTGTATGCACAGTAATAATTAAGTAACAGTATTCCCCTTACCTGAAATTGTCAATTAATAAAACTGATCTAAATTTGGTGTTTCCTGATGAGACTGTGTTATCTCCTGTTTATAGCCTCTAGAGACCAAAACATTTTTTTTTGTTCAAACTGCATAATCTTTTGTATACCTACAATTGACTAACATATAAGGATAACTACCAAATTTTTTTGTGAAAATATTAAATATTTTCAGATATTTTCAAATATTTTCAGAATTACGGCCATGGCATTATAATGGACATTGGGTCTCAACGGTAATAAAACATAGCAAATGTTCATTTGAATGGACGAGGGGTCTCTAGAGGATGTACACAGTAATAATTAAGTAATAGTATTATTATTTCTTCGAAAAGCACGAGGAGAAATATATCACTAAACTTGTACATGTGTATACATTTCAAACAAGCCGTAAAGGTAGTTTTGGACTTTGTGTACATTGAAGTACAAATGTAAAAGCCAGTGAAAATGGATTTTTTTCTAATTTTTATTTTTATTTTCATGTTTGCAACGCAGGGTTGCATAAGTACATTGCATGTTTTGGTTAGCAACTTAGCATGGTTATTGTCAATGTTGGCAAACATGAATAGGGAATCCCTCTAAAATTGCATTTGAAAAAATCGTGGAAACCCTGCAATACAACCATAATCTTATAAAGAAACAAAGTTGTTAAAAAACCTATTTCGATTTTTTTTATGGAAAAATCGAATTTCAAATAGTCTGTAGAAAAATTCAATAAAATTTGCACTGAATTTGTTTTCATTAAAACCCCTCGGTTAGGAATAACAACTACGCTGCAGATCTGCTTGCACATGTAATTAGAAACCGAGTTTTCTGTCAACATATGTAAACCGCTTCATGGCTTTTAGGACCCGGATACAATTTACTTTAGACCGGATGTTTGAAATTAGGAATATGTGTTACTGGAAACCAATCTTCTCAGGTAGGCATTTTGGGAGGCATCTGAACGTTTGCCCAAAAATTATCATTTTTTTAAATAGTCGCCAAAGGGTTGTGACTGCATGCCAAAGTAAATGAACATCAGATGTGAGCAGACCCAATGAAGTCATTGAACTCGTTTTTACCGGTGGTTTATGTTTTTATTTTAAAAAATGCCACATACCCCTCTTCCTTCGTTTGTCATTCTCAGATATCAGTATATTGTAGTCACTTATTACATTTGATTCTGATGCCCTGAAAAAATCCTCCCAAATTAGCCCTCTTAAAAACAGCTACTGTAGGTGCGTACCCAAACGAGTTTTGAAGTAGGAATATGAACAGCAAAAATAGATTTAAGATTCTGCACTCACTTCTGGTAATGATATTTTAAGATTTATATTCCGCTTTTTAGTTGCAACCCTAGAGTTTTTCACCTAATTTCAATGTATGACAATTGTAACTCGCAACACTATATGGGGGAAATATCTGGTTACTTCATCATTTCTTGTCGGTTTGATATTCTATCTTCCGCCAAGGAAACTTAGGCGTAATATTTCCTTTCCTAACATATGATAATGCCAGTTTAGTTAACGAATTCACAAAAATTGAGCGTGAACATCACTATAGTCAATTTTGACTTCATGTTTGAAACGAAACACTATAGCCTGTTTTTATCAAGTGTTGAACATCTTTGGATGAACGTCCTGGTGTTGAATTTTATGGTCGTTTTAAATAGAAATATTTTATAAATAAACTAATGCGCATTATGTTGGAAAATCGAATCTGATTTTTTTTTCCGAAAAATTATGAAACTATATTGTATAATGGCTTATTTGGAAAAAAGAACGCCAAAAATGGAATTAATTTAAACTTTTTTTTTACCTTATTATAATTGTTGCTTTAAGAATTTTGCAGGAAGATTTAAAAATGGTTATACAGGGTTCCTCCTCCTCATAACCAGGAAAAGTCAGGGAGAATAAATTTACTTTTAAAAAGTCAGGGAAATTCGGCAAATCAATAATACAGTGCATTTGACATAGCTAGTTAATGGTTAACCCAAAAATCGCGCGAGTACTTGAAATTCTGTGGAAGAAATTGATAATAAAATTGTCAATTAAAAAAAACGAACTAATCTAAATTTGCTGTTTCCTCAATAAGGTGGTTAGGAGCATCTTTTTAAATCTACGTGGAATGTGCGTATGTAAGAAATCCCTCCTATTGATTGAGTTTTAATGACGTTTGGTGGGATTTAATTGAGGCACTGGGCTGACTAATTGTCGAATTTTGCTTGTTTGCATCGAAATACTTCCTGGTGTGAACAGTCACAAAAACGTAAACTATGGATTCTAGGTATCGCACGAGGCGCTCCTACAGACCCAAATTTGGATTTTCCTTGTTTTGGATAAATTTCCCATTAGTGTGTTCAAAGCTGAGACGAAAAAAAGTCCTTGAAAATAGGCCAAGTAGTTCAAACTGCATGAGAATGATAATCGTTGAGAAGCCGCCCTCTTCAATGCGTGGTACTTTGCAACGCGTTACAAATAATTTTAATTAATCGTATCCTCGTTTATATGCACTTGGAAGTTTTGCTATGGGTGTTAAGGTTTTGAAGACACAAGGTCACAACAGTAACAATTTCATTCCTACACTCCTGATTTCCGCTATGACCATCCCACGGTTTGCAATGAGAAAATACTAGTCTTGTCAGAACAAATTAACATTAAATTAATCCACCTCAACGCTGATATTGACTGTTTATCACCAAATTGAGAAAATTAATCGACTAATTTAACTTGCAATTGCATAGTGATGCTGGTGCTCTTTGACTAAAATACGATTGAGTTTGTGACAGTAAAATTTGGAAGTAAATTCGTTTTTCTCTGATCTGAGCTGAGCATCTTGTGTACTTGGATGTAGTTTGTTAGTATTGCGTAGTTTCAATTCAATTTCTCACAAATATTAAGAAATCTTCATGTTTTCTATTTGATTTTTAGAGTTTAAGAAAAAATGAATTTGGGTACTTAAATTTTTGCATAATTTTAGCGTAATGAATGTATTTATTTTAGCGTGAGTCCAATCCATCATGTAATCTCAAATTTAGCTGAATATTTCGTTCAATTCGAAAGTCAGGATTTTGTGATGGTCAGGCATAATAATTGAAACGTAGGAAACCTGGAAAATTCGGAGAAATTCGACAAATCAGAAATGCACGTCACATAACTAGTGATTGGTTAGCGCACAAATGATGAGATGACGAGCTAAATATTCTGAGAAAAAAATGATGAAATTGTCAATTTTAAAAACAAATCTAAATTTGCTGTTTCCTTACGAAAATGTGTGTTCTAGCTCGTATGCATGGTTCCCACCTTCTGGAAAGTCGGGGAAAATTAAGGAAGTTCAGGGAAATTGAGATAGTTTTCATCAGCCAATTGATTTAGTCATCATCTTTTAGAAAAATTTTGAATAATTTTTTTTAATTCATATAAAATGTAAGGGAAATCGACTTGAGCATTTGAATGGGATCGAACTCTTGAATTATGATGAGCAATGAATATTGCATTCCTTACATTGGCATATGTCACATTTTTTTGCATTTTCATTGGTCAGGGCTGTCAGACTGCCTTAAGTCAGGGGAATTAAAAATATCATCCCTATGGGAACCAACCCCGGTGAATGTTTCTAAAAATTGGATACAGCAATGACGTGATATGAAAATGATTTTAATTAAGACTAAATGACTTTTAGATTTGTTTTTCATTAACACATTGATAATAGGATGAAAATGCATACATGTGCACTGTATTTGTATTTCCAACATTGTATAAGTTTCACTCGATATCTCCTAAATTGAACTTACTCATATCGCATAATTTTTAAAGATTTCAGCAAGGTGATGCTGAAACTGGAACATGTGTCGAGTGCATTTTCGTGGGATTTTGTCGTTTCCGTTCTCCTGTCGGTGTCTCTTTCGGCATTTTGTTTTTCCTTTTAAATTTCCTTGCCTTCTTGGCCATGTAAGACGTTGGGTGTTTGCCAGTACGTCGACCAAAAAAAAAATTATTTCGAAGAAGAAGAAAAAATGAGTAAAGCAAGCTTACTTGACCTATTAAATGCGAGCAAGCCTTTGGGATGTATATTTGGCACTGGCGAAGAGAGCTCTAGGGTGTTTGTTACATAAGAAGCCAGAACCAGTTGTTGTTCATTCTTGCACTGTGTCGGTGATGCCTCCATCCTGGTGGTATTGCCGTTGGTTTTTGGTGAATTATTTGCGATGCTGACTGAGGTAGTTTTAGGTGTGAAACTGCGTGCGCTACCCTCGTGTCCAAGCAACGCTTCGATCAATGGATTTAAGGATAGAAATGCTCAATTTTGCACATCGATACTTGCTTCTGGTAACTGGACTGTTACTTGTTGATCAATGTTTCGATTGAAAGTGGAAATGGTCACCAAGCGTGGCTTTATTGCCGATGGACGCCGGTCACTAATGGATGGGGAGAATTTGCTGCTTGTTTCTAATGTCCTATAACTGTGACATCAACTGACTGGATGCTGTGATCTGCGTCGCTCGACAATCTATTACATATAGCTTGGTAAGATTTTTTAAGTTTCGTGACTATCGCATGAGGTTTAAAGAGTTAAAATTGGCAATTGCGCCGGAAACGTTTGAACGATTTTGGAATTGATTCAACGAAATTTGGGAGGGAAATTGAAATAATCATGTTGCTGCCAAAAGTTTAAACAAGTTGGGGATCAACTTTTGTCTAATCCCAACATACATGTATTTTAACTTTTGAGATCAATTTCTCTCCCAAATCACATTCATTACCTAACTTATTCTTAATCTAAAATAACTCATAAGGTAGCCAAACCACAATTGGGAGTGTGTACATGTAGGATAAACTGTATACTATCGTACACCTAATGTTGGCTTGAAACTACTTCATGATTTCTTTCAAATTGATTTGTAAAGGCAAAGTGAAAGTCGTTTGAATTTACATATATGAACACTGTTTTGCTGATACCTCGATTATAAAGACAATTCAGCCAGATTTTTGAGAAAAATAAATTGAAATTGCTTGTCGAAGTTAACATGTCGGGGACAAACTCAAGTATACCGGAGGTTCTTGCTACAAACCTAACCTGACCTCAGTTAAACCACTTAATCTAACCTAACGTAATCAAACCACAATTGGAAGTTGGAACTGCAGGTTAGTAGACCCAATGTTGGGTTGAAAATACTTCATGATTTCTTTCAAATTGATTTGTAAAAAAACAATACTTATCGCAGTAAAAATAAGTATTCAAAAGTGGCTTGGTTTTGAAATCGAGTTAACAGAAAATGCACAAATTGGTTTTAAAAGAGGGTTAATGAAAAAAAGAGGCAAGAAAATGCGTATTAATATGGCTTGAAATCACCAAAAAACGTGCTTGTACATTATTTTCAGCTAGCAATATTATATAGAAACATTGATTTTAAATTCAGAGGGTTCTCATTTTAGGTGAGTTAGTACAGTTCAGTTCAACTAAGTACCTTATACTAGTAAGTGAATACCATGTTATTACATAGGTAGTTCTGATTATAGAGGACATCATATACATGTATGTTTTCGAAATTAATCTAGCAAGACATTGCAGTAGGTGACGATGCTTTTGGACGAGGTCAGCAGGCCATGAACTGTCGTTTATTATATCCTTATTTAATACCAGCGAGTGTTAACAGTTTAAAGATGCCACATATGGTAAAACCACTTTAAATTATGACGCGTTCAGGTGTCTGAGGGTGAATTTCTTCGACATTGGAGAACTGGGGAATCCGGTGAACCCGGATGGCCACTATCACATGTGTGAGAAAAACTGAGTGCAATTAATGGACAACTGTTGTGGCACTTCCAAGTGCGATAACAACAACTTCTCTCTCAAATTTGGGCCATTAGTTGGTTAACGTCCAATGGTACATGTACCAAAATGTAATTTTGGAAGTTAGTTGACTGACCAAAATTCTAGACCCGAATCACCCTGAAAAACACATTTATTTCATGTAGAGAAAGTGGTGATTACCAGATCGTAGACTAACTCGAGGCACCCTGTCATTTCACAAATGTGGAAATGCGACTTATAACTTACAGGATGTTTTCTTCGTTTCGAAATTCCCCGGATAGGCGTAACAGGCGCATAACTCAGTCGATATGCTTTGTTGTGACCACTTTTCTCGCTAGAATTCCTGGTTGTTAACCCTGCAATAATCAATGATGAATCAATATGAAAACAAAATGTGTCAGGCAGCGCTGGAAATGGTTGGAAAAACACATGTGCAACCAGGTTTCTTTCTGATTCGCGAAATTAGTTTGGTTAAGTTTACTTACGTGCATGCAGCTTGAAAGAGAAATTGAAATAAAGTGTTTGAAATTTTGAATTTGCCGCTGAAATACTAAAGGGATGATTCGTGGGTGGCAACCGTGGAACGTGGGATTCCATTTCGGATGAATTTCTATTTTGCAAAATGAATTCAATTTCGTATTTTCAAGATGGCGTAAAATGCCAATAACTCGCCAAATTTACAGTTGTATCTCAGTATAGTTAGTAAGACGGCCAATAACATTGTAATTGTTATATTGACAGTTCGAAAACAGGGTTCCCACAAAACCTAAGAAAGTCAGGGGAATTTTTAAAAAAATTCAAAAAGCCAGGTGATTTCCTAACTTTAAATTATAATATCATTCCAGAAGGTGTTTCATAAATCGATTATGGAGTGTAGCGTGATTTTTAGGTGAAGTTTCCCGTTGCACGATGAAAAGAAAACCTCAATTTGGCAGATTGGTTGGATTATTTGGCTTCATTATGAGAATATCGAAATTTTCCAAATTAATTTGCGCAAATTCAATAATTACCGGCCTAGTCAATGCCCATATTGATTAATCATAATTTATATTAAAGGGCAGGTGCTTTTTCCTTGTATTGGTAGGTGGGAAACTCCTAAAATCAGGGGAAAATAAAATTCTTAACCTGAGCGAGTTTTTCAAATTTAATTTAGCGATGCCCTGCTAGGTGGGTCTGAATGCTACTAGCAAATAATCCTGAATTAATGGTGGTCCGGGCTTGTGTATACGTAGAGTTACTGTTGGTGCCTGTTGATTTTGAAAACTGTAGCAATTTACGTTCAACAACCACTCATGCTGAAGCCCTTCTTTTGTCTCTATTTTTGCATACCAACATCGTATGGACTGTTTATTTGCTCAATGGCGAAAATAGGCAAAGCACCTGCACCCGAAATATTTATTAAGTCAGTTTGGGCGCCCCCATCTCAGCGTATAAACAAGCTCGATTTTAACCTAGATTTTTTCGGTGATCTTTCCCATCTGCCGTCCCCCATGGCAATCGGCATCATCGAGTGTCACATCCAATTCATGCATCATCAAAAAATCTCTGCCACAGATAAGAGCTAGGAGATGCGGCGGCATGACCTCGGCTTTTAATAAGTTGAACCCGAAATTAAGCCGTTTTTGCCATCTACGGCTTCACTCGTGTAAATGAGAACTCAGGAAGCTCCAGCAGCCGCATTGCTATGCATGGGACCTACATTTGCTCCAGTTGTTTATTTATGGAAGTGATCAGTTCTTTGCTGCGTGCGCATCAGGGCAGGTTATGGGGTGAAGTGTGAAACTAATTGCTGAAGGAATATGATTTTATTCAGCTGAAAAGCTAGCAAAAATGACGAATGTCTCGGTGGATGATGGCACCGAGAACTTCTTGGAATATTTGAGGTTGGCTTTTGTCAAGAAGCTGAACTTGCCATACTTAAGGGGCCATCCATTAAGGACGTCCTGGAATTTTCTTGGTTTTCATGGTTTCACATTGCTCAAAATACATAACACGTGTATTAATTTGATTTTATTTATAACAGAGTGACTGGTTGACTCGTCGCTTAAATTTCTCTGACTTTACCAGGTTTTCCAGAAATTTTTTGCAAAATTTTCAGACAAACAATTTTTACGGATTTGGCATATTTTTACTTCAGAAAGCGTCAAATCATGTGTTTACCCAACCACATTTAATTTTAAAACTTGGGAATCAGCAATTTCTTTGCTTGCTGTATTGATGTTCTTTCCAAAATTGTGTTGTTATTGAAGCAATTTAGCAGGGTTCACCAAAAATGACATTTTCAACGTCCCTGACTTTTCCTGGTTTTCCAAAACTTAGTTAACCCTGTTCTTCTTTCGAAATTATAAAAATTATTCACAATGATGGAAACGTTGTATGCAATATTTTTATTACAAAATTTGCTAAGTAGCCAAATACCACTTGCATTACTTAGGAACGCCGTAGGCGAAAATTTTTTTCACAAAATTCAGCAGAAATAATGGATTTTGTCTATTTCACTGAAGTTTTCATAAGAAATATTACAAAATGTGAAAATTTTATAAAAAGTTCAATTGGCGATCCGGACGTCCACTTTCCTTGAACCCCTGCCCAGGACGTCCTTTATGGATAGCCCCTCATAATTCTTCCACTTTTCTCTTGCGTAATTTAATAATACGTGCCCAGAGTGTACCAAGAATACTTGGGCTCGGTTTTGCGTAGGTTTCACACTGGATTCGGTTATAATTTCATAATGAAAACTCTCCCTTCTCAGAGGCCTGTGTTCAATTTCTGTCATTGGCACTCGAGCATCGACGTCCGCAATTAAGTGAATTGCTTACCAGCGCCGAGATGAAAGAAAAATGTGCCTGTAATGACTTTATGTATGAAAAGGTGTCATTTTATTTACCCTTCTTTTGCTCGTAGCCATCATGTTCCTCCCCATCGTGCGATGGTGACTCACTGCATGCCATGGACAAGCTCATTGTTATCACCATGGCAACTGATGAAGAGCCCAGTAAAATCCGCTGAAATCTAAATAAGTCGCACCCTCTTCCAGGGAAATTAATTGGAGAATAATCACGGCAGCGTCCAAAATGAATTGGCGCGGATAACAATGACAACTGCTCGGTGTCACAAAAGCCATATGACAATTTCTGGCTTTCAGTGGGCGAGCTACGTGGTGGATAAATATCAATTTACCACCAGGATTATGTAATCCCCCTTGCAAATATTCAGCGCCATCTGTGAATCGCTCTGTGCAATCTTCAGGTTGACTGGTCACCCGGACATGTCAGGGAAATGCATATGTTGTCTGGAAATAATTTGTGGCAAAACAATATTGATCGCTAAGTAAGAAGTCTTAGATTGCGATAGAAAAGCTGAATTTGTGAGCTAATGTTTCTAAAATGTTCGCCTATTGGTTTTATGATTTAAAAAAACACTAAAATAATTGTATATCAAATTATTGCATGAATCTATTTTTTCAACGATAAAATTACCTATTGTTTCTGTCATTATAAATAATTTTTCTTATTTAAAAAGAAAAAAAAAGGCCACAAAGTTCAGTATTTGGGATCTAATGGTTTCATCCAAAAATCCTTAGTGGTCTCTTCGGTATTAATATGCCCGCAAAACATTTTAAGGAAAGTATGCGGAAAATCCATTATCTCTGGTAATTTAAAAAATATCTGGCCTATGGCGTTCTTTCCTAAATTATAAATACATGTAGTAGGTTATAACGGTGGGATCTAATGGTTTCTGAAAAACGTTTTATGGAAAATATACTCAATCCACTATTTTGGATAGTTTTTCAAAAAAAAATGTAGCCTACTGCAATCCCTTAATTATTAATGTTAATATCTTTTTGTTTACAAAATTGGCTAAAATCCATTTTTTAGTCTAGTTTTTCTAAAATTTTGGCCTATGACACGTCTATTACCAGCTCTTAATTCCTAACACTATTCACGATTGCAACACGATTTAGCTTGCTTTTGATACACTAAAAGCTTGAAAGGAACATAAATACAGCATTTAACGCGAATTGATGACGCCATTAATTTAAAAAGTGTGGTAGACTAAACGCGCCACGACTTGGCCCTGTCTGAGGTAAACATGCGCTAAATCCTTAAAAAAATGTTTTAAGTAGTTTAGAAGTTTTCCAAAAATTGTCTTGAAAACCTGAAAAGTCAGGGAAACTTGATCGACGATTCGGCCTGTCACCCTGAGTTTAAAACAGTTAGTGGAAAACTCAAGAAAGCTTTGAAAATGTCAGATAAAACCTCCCAAACCCCTTATTGAGTATGTATGCTTTTTTAAAAATTTTGGCAACCCGGCTGCTTATTTTGATTCCTACCTTTCTGAGTTCATCCAATTTTTATGCTAAGTTGCACTCGCCCATGCGTGCTGTTGAGACTTCTCGAGTGTAACTAAATACATCATCTTGAATGGCACCTCGGCGCAGGTTTTTTACCTCTCAAAATGTTTAAATGTATCTATTGACGTGCTTTTCCACGTTGGTTTCATGCTCGACTTGAAGTGGTGTGATTTTTGTTTGCAGACCGCTTTTGTGCCAGTGTTCACCGAGTATCTGCAAAGATTTTCTGACATCGCTGGAAATCTCATCAATTGTGGACCCATTCTCAACTGGCTCGAGGTACGCTGAAAAAAAAGCCCGTTTCCCAGGCTTGTGCATGTTGTTTGCGATCGAACCTGGCTCGGCAAATAGGCAGCGCACGAAAGGTGCCTTTTTTTGTATTCAAAAATTCAAAAGAAACAAAGGGCTGTTGGAGAAGTTTTCACTTTTACTGCTTAACTTGCGCACTTGTTTTGTTGAGCCCAGAGTGCTCGCAGCTAACAATAGGCTGAGCTGCAGATATTTGCTCGTTTTAAAACTGCCACTTTTTTGTGCCCTTCCAGCACTAGCAATTCGCCAAATATTTGAAATTGCCAGCTCTTTATGGCTTCCGTAGTTCTGTTGTCCACTTCATCTCTCCTGTTTGCCAGAGTATTACGTCCTGTTAGATTATTAATATCTCTCACCATGCGTAACTGTTTTTTGTTATTAATTTAAGCTCGACAATCGTGGAAATCGACTGATTGTCACTGACGACTCGGCAATCAACACGCCAGCGGTGGCTGCGGCTTATGTCACGAAACGCTACATCGGTCAAGCCACGGATGAAATTTCATTTGAGGTAACCTCGCACGCTAGAATGCAGGAAATAAATGCGGCGAATTACGTGCTGATAAAATGGTGATTGTGTGGTTGAATAACGTGCTCAAACATACTTAATGAATGCAGTTAGTTGCGATCAACTCGGAGCAGTGCTGACATGCAAAAATAGCGATCCGACGTCTAAACGACCCGAAAAACATTTCTCTAGCCTGCTTTTAAAATTTGAAATTATAATTTCCTCGGGTCATTGTGGTAACACCCATACGGTGATCCCTCGAACTCGTCTCATTCTCTTCGTGAAAGGCATAATATTAGTGAGTTTTAAGAAATGCCAAGTAATAACTGTTAAAAGAAAATTGTTAACTACTCAAAGACGCATGTAAATGTTATGCAATCCCTGTACGCATGGCCCTGTTTTCACTTTACCGAAAGAATTTTTGAATGTGGAGCAGATTTTATTGCTAAGCGCATTTTAAAAAAACGAGACTCCTAAGGGGAACTGTGTTCGTATGTGCCAGATTAATTATTTCTTAACGACTAGGTTGGGGATATGATCTCGGTGATTGACATGCCTCCACCAGAGGAATCAATCTGGTGGAGGGGCAAGCGAGGCTTCGAAGTGGGATTTTTTCCAAGCGAGTGCGTGGAAGTTATTGGTGATAAAGTGCCACACGCGATTCACATTCCAAAAGCACCAACCAAGCCAGGTTAGTTAGTAAAATATGTGATTTTGTTTATTTTCCTGTGAGAAAACTGTACGTAAACTGCATTTCTAACACACATTTCTTATAAAATATGTTCGTGCGCAGTATTAAGGAAACATGGTAAACTTATTGCCTTCTTCCGGTCTTTCATCTTGTCCCGGCCTTCACGAAGAAAACTCAAACAAAGTGGAATATTAAAAGAACGTGTGTTTGGTTGTGACTTGGGAGAGCACTTGCTGAATTCAGGACACGATAGTAAGCTTTTTTGCCCTGTGTCTAGATCTTAAGATCATATGAGCTCTGTCTAAACTGGTGCATTTGTTTGTTTTCATAATAGTTCCAATGGTGCTCAAATGCTGTGCAGAATTCATCGAGAGCCATGGTGTCGTGGATGGAATTTTTAGACTCTCTGGCGTAACTTCCAATATTCAGAAGTTAAGGTTAGCGCAATGTTACCATTTCAGTTTATTTAACAGAAAATCTAAAGTTGGTTTTAAGATCTTGTGATCAAATGCATTCTTGCTTTTGACTTGCTGGGAGTATTTATAAATGCGCTGTAAATATGATTTCTTCAGATTTTTGAAAATTATTTTTCTACTACACAGAAATACATTTGATGAGGACCGAGTCCCAGATTTAAACGATGAAGCCATTCTCCAAGACATCCATTGCGTCGCTTCACTATTAAAAATGTATTTCCGTGAACTTCCTAATCCATTACTTACTTATCAGTTATATGATAAATTTGTGGTGAGCAATTGACATATCACTTTTATTTAAGAATTAACATTAAGATTTTAAGTTACAATTTAAAAATTGTTCATGTTTTTTTAGGCTGCTGTTCAAAGCGACGAACAAGTGAGGTTACTTAACATACGCGATGTTGTTCAACAATTGCCACCACCACACTACAGGTTGGCTTTGCAATTTCAACTACTCACTTTTGCTTATCTTTTGAATGCCCTGCAATTAATATTTAATTTCATTCTAGGACACTAGAATACCTAGTCAAACATTTAGCGAGAGTTGCAGCCCATGGTGCTGAAACTGGCATGACACCAAAGAACGTTGCTATTGTATGGGCGCCCAATTTACTAAGGTTAAATTTGATTTTTTATCATAGTTTCTCCTTTTATGCTCTTATTATTCATAATAATTGTGTACTAATGATGCATTTTATTCGAATGTAGGTCTAAGGACCTTGAAGTTGGTGGAGTGGCAGCCTTACAAGTTGTAGGAGTTCAAGCCGTAGTCACCGAATTCCTAATTCACTATTCTGATCTCATTTTTAACGACAAAATGCCAGCTTTCCCGCCTTGTCCTGGTTCAGCTGGAACTCCTAGACGGAGCCGACCAAAATCCTTAGCCATTTCCACTCCTACTAAACTTCTGTCACTGGAGGAGGCTCGTTCTAGAGCACTGGGTTCTGGAATTCAATACAACCAGAAGTACATTGAAGTAGGCGGTGGACCTGCCACTCTTCCGAGCACATATCATACGGTTATTGACCTCCCTGACAGGTTAGTACGATTTCTGTCATTTTCGCTAATTTTTAGCTGGATGTCGCGTAACAACGCGGTTGAAAACTCTTCTTCATATTTCCGTCTAGAAAACGACAAAGCACAAAAAACAAAAAGTCTCCATCAGGTTGGAAATCGTTTTTTAGCAAAGGCAAATCATCTTCCCAAAGCACGAGGGATAGGGAGAAAAACAAGTCAAGGAGAAAACCAAGTTCAACTCCTTCTGATCCTGGTGTTGCCCTCAATTTAAGTGTAAGTCTCGTTTTATTCTGTAATAGATATTTCGGATGAAGCACGTTGACTGATGATCCTGTATTTCTCAACAGGGCAAGGCAATTACAGAAACTGATGTCTTGTATAATAATAACCGTTTGCGGTCTGTCAAGAGTGCAGAATCGCTGATTTCTGGGGCAGCTTGCTCCCATCGCAATTCGGACGTGGTAGACTCTGGGAGTCTATGCATTCCTTTTTCAGGTAAATATCTATAACGTGCATTCACACATACCCTAAGTCGTGGAAATAGTGCTGATGCCAGCTTGTTTGATTGCAGGGATAAATGGAAAATCTGACCAAACTGACTCCGACGATGTCCTCTCGTCATCGTTAGGTGCGGTTTCTTCAGCCCAGATGCGCCAGTCGCCGCATTCGCACATACGTTCCATCTCCCATGATTCCTACTTTGAATTCGCCTTCGACAAGAGAAAAGAAGAGAAAGTAGCTGGAGAACTAAGCACCATTTTATCGGATGACAACGACGAGGACTCCGAGAGGATCGCGATGGAGGATTTTCGAGATGTTGCCACTGATTTGGACCTGATGAAACTTCGCTACGTCGACCAGGACACGGATTCGAGTCCTTTGGGTCACTTTGAGAATGGCGCAGGCAGCACAACCCTCGACGAAACCACAGCGTCCTTACTCGACGGATTCGGTGAAGTTTGCGCGCCGAGGCGTCCACCGGACAAGCTCAATCTGAAGGCTTTAAATCAAGAAGCAGAAACTCTGGACACACTTGGCTCAGAGTCCCTACAAGAGCAGTTGTCGCTGGACTTCGAAAATGGGTACTGTGATATTGTGGGCGACATTCAAAAGGAAGTGGCTTCGGCCTTGCACTGGGGCGAAACTGAGTTGGAAAGTTTGACCACATGTTCTGCCACCACTAAACCACCGCAAATGGCACCCAGTGTTGCGAAAAGGGACTTTGACACCAGTTGCACTAGCCCGGAAACTGCCAAATCGAGCGGGAAAGTCGTCGTCGAAAGATACGGTAGTGAGAAAACTATTATTGTCGAAGTGCACGCTACGGAGGATAGCTCAGCGGATGAAGAAGATGGCAGATGTGACCGAAAAGGCAACTTTGGAGGAAGTTTAGGCCTCCGAACGCAATCGCTGGTTTCAACCCATCAAGATGCGTCGAGTGACAAGGCGAAAGACATTCCATCTGCCGACAGTCTCGTTCCCTTCGATTCCCTGGAGGACGGACCAAACAATCTAGTCAGTGCTCAAGCCGCTCATCCTGAGGAGGTTGTCTTCGCGGATAGTTTAGAATACTCGATTTTAATGGCTCAGTCCACCAATGATTGCACTCCCTACAAAACTGAAAGTGCGGCAGCTACGGAAATGTCGGCAGCAACTTCTGAGAGGCTGCCAAGTTCTTCGGAAACATACATTGATGATGGATTGCACGTGCCTCAGGATAATGATACGAGCGATAAAAGCGCAGAAAACGTGGCTCCTTCGGAAGTGACAGTTTTCCACGATATTAACCCAGTGAATGTGTACGATGATTTAGTCAAAGAAACTGTTCCTAAGATACTCGTTCGCGAATCGACTTTACCATCCGTCGATGACCAGCACGCCGCGAGTTTCCAAGTCAGCCGCGTTGAATTGAACGCGGACGGCGTGATCTTGCATTCAGTCAGCTTGGAGCCGATGTCGAATGCCGCCATGGAATCGGATTCGAGTCCCGGAAGTCAGGCGAATTCGATGGATGAAATCTCATCCAGTACGTCTCCAAGCGCCAGCGGGGATCCTTTCGGCTACTCCGTGCTGATGAACGAGGAGGAAATCCCGGTGACCCCGATAACAGAAATGTTCGGTGAAACCAGCGCCGAGATGATGGACTTTGCAACTTCTGATCAGAGCAAGGAAACCTCACACCCAGAAGCACCAGAGGCAATTCAAGAGTCCTCAGATGCTATCGCGAGCGAGAATTTCAACGCCGATGCGAAACCTGGTGCGGATGTCACGGTTCTTCAGGAGCAGGAGATGGCGCCACCTTCGATGCTAAACATCTGCCACATGGACGCTGCCGTGCCGGTCTCTCCCTTACCGTCACCCATGTCGCCCTCGAGGGACCTGGAGGACTCCTGCATTGGTCAGCTGCGGACACCGAGTCTCCTGCTGGAGAAGCTCTCGCCAGTCGAGGAGTCCAAGCGCAAGTTCGAGTCCGAGATCGGCAGAGATATCCTGCGGGAGCGCAAGATGAAACTGGAGTTCGAGAAGATCCAGCTGGAGCAGCAGAAGATGGAGAAGACGAGTCCCACGGCGCTGAAAACCACCCTCTCGGACGGAGGATCGAAACTCTTGATCGACTTCGAGGCCAAGTCGCCGAGCGACGGCGGTTACCGAAGAGGGAACTTCGACCTCGATCTCGTCGAGCTGCGACAGTCTAAGTCCCACCACGACGCCAAGCGAGTTTCCGATCCCTCGTCTCCTCAGAAGGAAAATTCCCCGTACGAGCACGGCAATGACCTGAAACGCCATTCTGAGCCGGGAGCTTTCGTGGCCAAGTCGAGCCGGCCGGAACGAAAGGCAAGCGTGAGGGAATTGATGTCAAAGTTCGAGCGCAAGCCAAAGATCGAGCTTCCTGGCAGCAGCAGCAGCAAGGAAAATATGGATGCTGATGCCTCCAAAGCACTGCCGTCGCCGAGCACCAAGGGCCCCGGGAGCACAAGCCCATCGGTCGAGTTTGCGTCGAGCAGACCGAACTCAATCGACTTGTTTGTTGAGCCGCAGATGACGTCTTCTTGCGATTCGTCGTTGGTGACGTCAATGGCCGAATCATTGACGGACAGCATCTCGATCAGCGTAAGTTGCGATTCTTCTCTAACAGCGAAGCCGGACTCGGACGGTGACCCGACCAGCCCTTCGACGGACATCTTCGCGATGGGGGACTCCGAGACTTCAAGCTCGGGACAAACGACAAAAGTCACCGACGTGGCACGGCGGGAGCGCATCGACCGCTACAAGGAGGAGCGCAGGGCCCAGCTGAGGGAGCGCATTAAGTCGGAGAGCTTCAAGGGTGACCAGGACCTGGGCAGCGACTACCTGGCCCGGCTCAAGCAGAAGGCGTCCAGTCCGACCAAGCTGGTGAGCAGCAGCGAGGAGCTTGCCGACCTGCCATCCAGCCCGAACCGGAGGTCGAGGCTCAGCGCCGTGTCGCTGGGCAGTCCCACGGAAAGCTTTCCGGAAAAAGAGGTCTTCGTGAGCCGCAGACGCTCCTTCAACACCCGTGGAAGCTTCTCGAGCGCAACTGGATCGGACGAGTCAACGCCGCCGGTAAGCCCCAGGAAGGTTGCCCGGGAAAAGGGCTGCGGCTTGCCGATACCACCCACGAGCCCCAGGAAACTGCCCAGCCCTGCCCAAGAGCAGACGGATGTTACGTCATCTGAGACAGTCCCGCAAAAGCCGTTCGCGAACCGACCCAAGGAGCTGCTCACGGCGCCGCCAGGAAGCCGCAAAGTAATCCCGCAGAAGAAAGAAAGCCCCACCGAAGGCACGGCCAGGAAACTCAAATCGCCCATGAAGGAAAGGACGTTCAATCTTCCGCCATCGCCAACCAAGGACAAGCTGATATCCCTCAAGGACGATGGAGGCTGTCGCAAGGACTTCAAGGGCGGAAAGACGTCACCCGTCACGGAAAAATCGCCTTCGAGCGGGATGCACAAGAGCAAGATTCCCAAGAGCGGAGGACCCGCGCCACCGCCCCGCAAAATCAGGGACGTGGCTGCGATCTTCGAGCCCGAGTTGCAGCTGGCCGAACAGCACCCCGACGCGAAACCCAAGCCTTTTCCCAAACCGGCCCCCAGCATCGTGCAGAGGCAGATGTCGCTGACCGGTGAGGATGCGAGGGAGAGCTCCTCCGTGCAACGGTGGAAATCAAAACCTTAAGGTTAGCATTAGCTCGCATGATCCCAATCCCCAAATTCGCAACGTTAAAATCGTTTCGAGCGCGCGTATACATAACGGCATTTTAAGGAAGGGCTTCCTTAAGTTTTCAGTTTGCCAAGCGTGCGCATGCCACGTGTTGCGGTCACTTCGTTTTTTTTTCTATTTTTTTAAATTATATCTCGTATTTATGAGCCTTGTTGGTGACTTCGTGCAGTCACGAAGCGAACCCATTGGATTAACAGAGATGCAATTCGAAGCTAAATTTCAAGATTCGTGTGAAGCCAAGAGGCTAGATCGAGCCCTCGCTGCCGATAGCGGGAGACAGACTTAGGCCTGGAAGCGCATGTACCTCCAATGTTAAAATATCGAAACTAAAGAATCAGGGTTACCCCAGACCTGAAAAACATGGAATTGTCATGAAAATTGCAAAAGTCAGGAAAATGCAACATTAGTGGTGTATTTACATAGCTAGTTATCAGTTAACAAAAAATCATGAGATAACAAACAATTCTGCTGAAGAAATTAATGTAATTGATGAAATTATCAGTTTAAAAAAATAATCTAAATTTGCTGTTTCATTATCATAATTTGTTTTCTATCACTTTTGATGTATGATAAGCAATAACTGTGGCATTCCTCACATTGGCATATGCCATATTTCTGCATTTTCAGTGAATATTGCTGTTAGAGAAATTTGTTTTATAACCTGTAAAAAGTAGGTAAGTTAAAAAAATTTCATCTCCTGGGAACCCTGGTCTGATTTTTGTATTATTCTAAATTCGTATCCTGGAGAGTGCATTCATATTGCCCTGAAAATAGTATTCAAAAAGTAAGTGCTCTGCAAGATTACTTCACAATTTTGATATTTTAACATTGCAGTGAACATTAACCTTAATAATTAACTATCATGTACGACTTTTTTGTAAATGCCAAGGGGATGGTGTAAGACGTTTAAATTTTAGTGCGGGGTTCACGATCTAGTGACCATTCATTTCTTCAGTTTTTGGAAAATGCATAAATTCTTTATTTAAAACCATGGTTGAATATTATTCAATCCATGCGCGAGTTATTTAATTGTGCTCTGATATTGAGTTTGATCTTGGAGCCAAATTATTTGATTAGGTGTTTCAGAAATTAGTTAATTTATGGGCTATCCAGATCCGATTAAATTGAAGATGTATCTTACATCATATTTTTTACCTTTGTGTGTTCATTGAATTTCATTTATAGCTGTATATTATGGCATAATTATTAGTTTCATCTATTTCCCCCTCATGTTGTTTCACAAAGTGTTTAGTAATGATCGAAGAATTTGATACAAATTTTGCAGCCAAAGGCGAGATAAATTGTTCAAGCTTTCATTAATCATGCTCGTCTTAATTTCTTTTTAACTCGAACGACCTTGCTATTTGTATAGCTTTTTTAAAGAAACGGAACATAGAAGAATTATGAGTTTTGTGTAATTTGTAAAAAGAGAATCGTTTATTGTGCGAGTGCGTGTGTTTAGTGTGATGTCTTGCGTTGTTTTGCGAGATTGAGCTTTTGCTCACTGGATGGATGCTTCCTGGATTTAATTATTTTTGCATCATTTATCACGATTTTTGTCACCTTCGAATTAAAGTTCATGCAGTGACTTAGCCAGCAATTAGTAACCTCCGATACATTAGCGATGTACAGCAATTCATGCAAATGTCAGGTAAAACTCCAAGCATTGTAAATTTTAATATATGACCTCCGTGACATTTCCATTGGTAAATATGCTAACTTTGCTTAACTAAGCTAATCGTTGAACTGTTAATGCCTTCTTTGAAGTGAAATCCTCTCGAGTTAGCAGAATGCGTGATATATCTGGTTAAAAGTGTCATCTGTCCCTTGCTTCAAATGATATTAAAATGTTAGTAATACATGCAATGAGTACCATGTCTTTGGATTAAATTACTTTGCTTTATTCGAGTACAGTTATCCTGCTTCGAGCTTGCGTTGGTTGTGAGGATAAATCCGAAGAAGCTGATGCTGTTTGCAAACTGCTGTATGGTGAGAGCGTACGCTTTGCTGCTTCTTCTTTGTCTATGTCTTTTATAGCCTGTTGACCAGATTTCAAAGCTTCGGCATAAAAATAATTCCAGATCTGCGAAAAAAGTGATGACCCTACTGTTTGTACTTAATTTCACTTTATCATTAGAATATTTTCAGATGGCTTACTGCTTCATTGCAAAATTTTAACCGCAATTCTCGCTCTGCGTAGTTGTCGCTCGTCATCAAATCCAGCCAAATTTTGTGAAATTGGTAAATGTAAGATTTTGTCGGCATTCCTGTCAAATATTAAATATAAGAGTTTTGTGTAAAGTTCTGTTTATGGAGAGATTGCATTACCTTTAAATGGTTCATAATCAGTGACAGGCTTTTTGTTTCTTCTAAGGCCCTGGCCCACTTCGATTGCGTGTCTTTGAAAAACTGGCAACAACTCAGGATTGACGGTGTAGCCTCGGTCGTTGCTAAGAATCTTGATAGAAAAATTAAAATTTCTTTTGACACTAAATTTAATTAATCATGCTCTTGGCGATTAATTTAATTAGTCATGCTCTGATTTTTTCTCAAATAATTTGCCAATTGCAAATGCTATTTTTGAACTTTTCTTTAGATTACTTATTATAGTGTAAACATGCTAAACGTGCTTTTTCGTAGGTTTTCTTATCCAAAAAGATGGCTTGCTCATCCAATGAATTCCATAATATTAGGCGGAGTTGAGTTTTAATTTCTTCTGTGATTAATGCTTCACATACGGTCTCGTACGCTGGCTCAGCCTAGACTCCGAGATACGAGCAGTTAATACTGCATACAATTTGAACCATTTCATATGATTTTAGAAAAAAAATGATTAATTATAACTACCTTCAGTTCATTTTCAGATAGCTTGGTTGGTCTGATTGAAGATGGGGTCAAACCAGATGTAGCTGTTGAATTTTTGGATTTATCTCCGGGCTTGTGAAGCACAATATTAAAATGCATTTTGCATAACACTATATCACGCTGACATTATTATTGCTCGTTTTATGTCGTTTACCTTATTTGCAGGGCCTTGCGCCATTGTAAATGTTTTTACGATATCACGAATGTGTGACTCCAAAAGCGTGCCGATGAGCTCATCAGTATAGCTTTTAGCGAAAGCGGTATCTAACATAATTCTTTCAGCAATTTCATCTGAAAGCTGTCGCAGATATAATCCTTTTTTTACTTTTGCTTATTTTGTGGTATTTTTGCTATTTCTACTAAGTTTTACTTTAGAGTACAGTACCGGCGGTGGTGGTTTTTGATCTTCGTCATCTTCAGCGGTGAGCAAAAATGCATCGGGAGAGGTGATGTATGGGTAGGGATGAAACTCTTTCGATGTTGGATCGTACAGAGTGATCGACTTGGACAAGTCTATCTTTTTGGGTTTTACTTTCAAAGTGTCTTTCCTGGATCTTACGATCTCTGGTTGCTTTTGATATCGATTTGTTTGCACGGGATTTCTGTTTAATGGTTCAACTGGTTTTTTCTTCTCAATTCGACTATAAAAATAATTTGGAGATTTTCAAAGACAAACTTTCTAATGAAACCTTATTACATCTATACTTTTCCACTTTTCTTATTTTAGTAGTTCTGAAATGAAAAACAAGCACTAATTCTAGCTGCTAAAACTTACTTTGAGTTTGCTTGGACATTAGGAATGGCTGGAAATCTCCTAGCTGGAATCGGGATTTCTTGTGGTTGAACAGGTTTTCGCGTTGCGGCTCGTGGACGGGTTACGGGGCTGCGTTGCACAACTCTGCATCACATATATGACAAGTTAATACTTGTCGAATTCCATAGACCACACACTTAACTTACTAATATTTATCAAAAATATTCACGAAAAAATGTTACGTAAAATGTTTTACCTGGGCAAAGAAGTTGAGCTATTGTCAGACCCCTGTCTGTGCTTTTGCATCATGTGTATATTTAATTATTAATTGTTACATTATAACAACCCTCATATAGAATACATACCCTGATTTGCCTGCCATTTCCTTTACCTGACATGGCTGGCAAAGGCATCGGTTTTAACTTCGTGTTTACAACTTGTCTGGGACCGTTGCTATGATATTATATTCACCACATACTCATTGGCTTTTCCTCGATTTGTTAAGAAACAAGCAGCAACACGTGAATCAATACATCGACAAATTTTAATTGCAGGACGCGCACATCCAATATGATGAATGGTTTGCCAGATATAGCAGTAAATCTTAATGATGGATTAATATAGATTTTGAGCTGTTTCAGCTACGAATTAGTTTTCGCATAGATTTAGTTCATATAAAAATAATTCAAGTTGGCAATGACAACACAAATTATTTTCCTAGTCAGATTTGTTGCAATAGGACGAGGTTTTAACCTTCCTTTATATACAGTAGTATCAAGTTTCATTTACGCGTGTAATATTGCCAAAATGTTTAAAAAAAAATACGGAATATTTTTTAAAATTTAAATTGAAAAAGCATGGTAACGCTAAAATAAAAATGTGATCATTTTGCGAGGCCAGATAGCCAAGTTTTCTAAAAAAAATTAGATTATTTTCAATAATTGTTTTCGAAGTTCATCAGAAAGGTCAGCCTGACTTGGAAAATTGGTTCGTTTACCTTCATACCGACAATTATTCGTATAAATTGGAAGTTTTGTTTTGGAAAATTAACTATTCCTTTGCTCTAAAATGTCAAAAAAGTACAAAAGCTTTTAAAAACTCTGCGAGGAACGACAATATCATTTTTTTGATACTCTTGGCTAGTTTCAACAATTGGTTTTAAAATTCATCAGAATAAACGATAATGTTTTTACATAATTTCAAATTTGGCGCGCCCTGTCTTTTGACAATGAATGTTTTTAGCAAACTCAACAAAAAATATCTATTAGCAAATAACACTGGTAATAAAGTTTTGAAATGCCAAGACTACGGCTAATATCATTTTTTCAGGGGCTTCTTCAAGAGGCCGAAAATGAGGAAATCAATGTACAAAGACAGTAAATGTTCGAATTTCCAGTTACCAACTTTTGATGTACGCTGTAAAGATCGTCTGCTTAAATGGCGTATCGGGTTTTGAGGTTTCCCCATTTTCTAAATCACCTTTTAGCTCTGTCCATGGGAAAGTTAAGCCTTTTTTCTTTTTTTATGAATTTTCCGTGTTCACGCGAGTTTTTATGGCATTTTGGTAAGGATTTATCGATTGCGAATAGTTCATTTCGACGTTTCAGTAAGTATAATTACGCTTACCATTCATGAATTAACTGTGTTTGAATTGCAGCTTATCTGTTCGCAATGTCCTACCGTTCGATGGCACTTTATCAGACATTCATGTCGTTGGCCAAGGTTATCGTCTCGTTTTAGACAGTTTCGTTTATTTTTATCGTTTCTCGAAGATATAATGGACACTGGGTGTATACGGGTCATCAAACCGACGCGGTAACAGTTACCAACACCTAGAAACATTCAATTGATACCCATGAATACTGTTTAAGAGGTTTTGCTGAGAAGATGCTTATAGGCAGGTTTGTCTGCATGATTTGGATGCTTTATTCGCGTTTGTAATATTATATTTATGTCTTATTGATTTAACAGATTCCCTGACCTGATTCAACAATAGCGTTTAATCCGCAACGTGATCGTAATGTTACATGACGACTTTGTAAACCCAGTTAAAGAAACCCCTCTTGAGAAATGTAAATTAGGAAATGCTGTGATAGATATTCCACAAGAACTATGTGAGCAGGTAAGCATTCAGTGCTGAAGGCAGTGCATTTTTGGTAATCCCTTTTGGTACGGTAATCCCTGCATGCTTGTATCTTTCCATTGCTAGAAATTAAGATTTCCATCTTTCAAATTTGCAGAAATCTTTGTTTAAAGAAGTCATTAATTTGGAAACTTGGGAGAAAGTTTTATCGAATGAGCAACGCGCTCATTTGATGGTAAGCTTGTACATCATCATCATATACTACAGAAATTGTATTCCCTGTAGATGTTACTTTGATGAATATTATGGGAAATCAGTTTTACTTATCCTTTTGTTGAACTATTCAGGAAATGATTGCTGATTTATCCGACAATATGTATTGTTTCTTATATAATGTTTTATTTCCAGAAATTTCTCCCAACGTTTCCAGAAAAGGATGCTCTTAATAAGCAACAAGCAATTAGGTATGAAACACAAATATTGTGACTTCATGATTTTGATGTATTTTAAACATGAACTGGCCCAACATGCTTCATTTGAAACCAATATTCTTACAGGGACCTTCTTACTGGTACCAATATCCGATTTGGTAATCCGCTAGATCATTTTCACAAAAAACTAAAAGGTATGAGCAAATTGAGCTGATAAACTAACTTATTTTACATTTCATTTAATTGAGCTGAAATAAAATGCAGCGCAGTCGTAATTCTCTGCAATTTTTCTTGTAGATGGTTTGTTTTCTCCCGATATGGCCAAAATGGCAACTGTTTTGAGTAGGGCAAAGTACCATGAATATATTTATCAACAACAGCGTTATTTTTATAAATTGTTACAAGAAATATTAGTATCGAGAAAGGTGTGTGTGTTGGTGACTTTGCCATTATTTTTGCCACACTGATCCTGTTCTTTGTCGTATCAGTTTCATAAATTATTGTGATTTATTGAATAGAGGTTATTAGAAGCTGCTGCTCAGTTACCTCCGGATCAACCTGTAAGAATGGAAAGGATGCAACCAAAGCTTATATCACACTCAGTTGAACAACGTACAAAAAGAAAATACCTCAAGTAAATGCACTTCACATTTCTATAATGTGTTCATCTAGTGCTTGCTCGTTTTTTAATTTGTATTAAGTTTATTCATTTTTATTTATTGTTTTAAATTTTAGAGAACTTCAGGAAATGAGAGAAGAAGTTGGGGAATTGGCTACTTCTTCTGAGGATGAAAATTATCCTGGTAAGTAGTAATTTTTTGTCTAATTATCAGGAGTGCCTCTAATTAAAAAAGGGCACAATTTAGGAAAACACTGCATGAGCATTTTGTGCTTCTTGCTAATAATACCATAAATCTAATTTTCTTGATGCAGATGCAGTGCCCCAAAAACTGACCAAACGCCAAAAGAGGCAAATGATGCAACTGGAAGCATCATTAAATTCTGATGCAAGTTGTGTCATGTCTACTTTGGCCCCAAAATCTTACTCTGCGGGTATATTTCTTACTTTATTTATTGCTGCGGGCTTTTTTTGTATGGAGACATATTGATTTGAACAACTAAATTTGTTTAGCAGGTTCTTCAAATGGGTCTTTCATAAGGTCTTTAAGTCCTTTTGAAGTAACTGAAGAAAATTACCGTGATATGATGGCTAATCATAAAAGCAGACGTTTAGGAAATGAGGTAATGTGGTTCATAGTTCAATGCAAAGTAGTTAGGCCATTTCTGTCAAGCATTAAAATAAATGCATTTTGAATTTATGCAGGTTCATCCTGAATTGGATGTTAATGGGATTATGCTAAACGATATTTGTCTCAGGACAAACATACCCAAACGCTCCACTGGGAAACCAGGTAAATTGTTGTTTTATTTTGTCTTAGATCTTCGTTTTTTCATTATTTTGAATTGTTGATTATTCACACAGTATGTGATTTGGGATCGTTGGATTTATGATTACTTTGAGATCGCAAAAAATTCCGGGATAGCTTCTCTAATCTTTTTGATCCTTAGGTTCCTCAGGGGATTCACTGCCTAGGAAAAAGGTCAGCAAAGAAAGAAAAAAGCAAAGCGGAATTCCACCTGTTACTGCTCTTGGTGCTGCACCTGCCTCTGCTACGGCTGCCTCTGCATCTGCGCCCAGTACCTCTCAAACAAATTCTTATACATACCCACAAACAGACACAGAGTGCAGAAATTCGCTACCGAATCACTTTCAGTTGCTTCAGCCTAAACTTGAGCCTATGTCACCTGAGCCAGACTTTAGCGAATCAGTACCCGATGCCTCAAGTTTCAACAGCACTCCTCAGTTAGAATCTGGCACTTCGACCGAGCAAGAGTTGGATTTCTCGTCGATGAAAGCATCCTTGCCTTCACTTTCCCAGGGAATGTATGCTAGCTTCTTCTCCTTGTTGCGAGACTTGATGTGTGAATCACACGATTCAAAAATTACAACCACAAAGGTAAGTGCCGCTAAGCTTTAGCTTAAAAGTGGCTAAATTTTGGTTTAAAATTGGCTAAGCATCTTATGTGTATATCTATCAGACAGCTGCCAGTAATTTAATGTGAATTTCATTTAGCTGGAAGAAAAAGTGCAATCTTGGCAAGAGAGTCCATTCAGTGGATTGAACGATTGGTGCTGCTTGACTACCAACTGGTCCGAATTGACACATTCAGCATTAAAATTTCTTGCTGGGCAGTCGACAAGTACGTTTAGCTCATTTATGCGACTTTTTTTTTTGTTAGTTAATTACTACCACTTTAAAATTGCTCTTGTAGTTCTTCCTCCAGAAAATTTCATCCCTTACGTTGACCATAAAGAGAAGCATCAGTTTTGGCGATGGGCTGGAGAAGGACGGGATTCAGACGAGATATTGTCTTCACTGGCTTCGTATTGGTTTGACATGAAGCAGGAGGAAGATATGATTGACAGTCTTGACAATACCCCAGTGTCGCCTCCCCCGCCTAGAGTGTGCGTATTCATAGTTGAATTTACACAGAATCTTTCCTGTGGTGTTTTCATTTTGTTTTCTATTTCATAACGAATCATTTTATTAACTTCTTTTTAAAGCCTTACCGATTGGGCAGTGCGACCAACGCTTGACGAAGAAAAGGCTTTGTACAGAGATCAAGTTAGTCCTTGTTACTTTCTTCTGATTCGTCTTTGTCTGTTTAAAAACTACAACTGTATTATTCTGGCAGACCATCCTATAGATCTGTCTCACTGTTATCAACTGTAACCTTTGTAATCTTGTATTTTCTAGGAAAGATTCCGATATGAGAATCCTCACAAGGCTTTCACTTTCATCATGCATGATTACGAAGCTGTTGTTGGCCCTGTTAAAGGTGTTTATGGTAAAGATGCAGGCATGAATAAGGCCAGAGAGCACTCTTTATTAATATCCATCCGTCCTCCTTTTGTCACAATACTTTCTCTAGGTAAATAATTTTTTTTCGTTTCAACGAATCGAGATTAATACTGGCTCAGATGTCGAAATAAATTATTTCTTAATTCTCAGTTAGGGATGCTGCTGCACGCTTGCCGAATGGAGAAGGAACGAGAGCGGATATTTGTGAACTGCTTAAGGATTCACAGTTCTTATCACCGGCTACTGATGCCCAAGTAAGATATCCAATCCCCCGGTAATTTCTTATGAATGTGATTGTGGGCTAAATTAATTCTATTTTACCTTTAATAAGATCCATACGGTAGTTAGTGGCGCTCTCGATCGGCTACATTATGAGAGAGATCCTTGTGTCAAGTATGATGTCAATAGAAAGATGTGGATATATCTTCACAGAAATCGTACGGAAGAGGAATATGGTACTGCCGTAGTTTTGACGCTTGTTGTGTTATGGTTTTTCTTATTAGGAGTCAGGAAGTTAAATTCTCATTTCAGAACGAATTCATCATGCTCAAGCTACTGCACCAAAAACTAAGAAAGTCGTGCAGAAATCTAAAGTAAAACAAGCTGTAAGGGTCATTACTCAATTATAACTTCATCTGTTTTATCTTTGGTTGATTTTGTAACGTGCAATTTTTGATTTGGTATATGTAATTTCAGAAAAATAAAGCTTCTTCACGGCCAGCATCTTCTCTTAGTACTGCAAGCACTGACAGTTTGTTGAGTATAGATTTGGCCACAAATTCAGCAGTTTCATCAAACAGTACAGCACCACCCACGCCTGCTATATCGACACCATCCCAGTGTAGAGTTGGTGCCAATAGTCCAAGAATAATTAGTAATCAGGTAACTGATCGGTGTATAATATGTGTGTGCCTTTTTATTACGTTTTTTTTTTGTATTTTCTGTGCTTTATTAATATGGCGTCCTATTCCACAGTTAAGCCCCAAAGCTCCCACGAGTTCCCAAGTCAGTTCAGCCGCTCTGCCAGTTGTTTCACTTCCATCAAACCCCAAGCCAAGCATGCCTTTGCCCTCGTTTTATCAGACGGTGACAAATGCCACGGCTGATAAACCAGTCGCTCCTGTCGCCACCGTGGCCGCAATCGGTTCAACGCTAAGTTCCTGCAATGTGCCTATGCTGAGTCGCAGCAATTCGGTCCCAGTTACATTAGCAGCTACGATAAAGATTGAACCTCAAGATATAATCCATAAAGTGTCTACTAATGACAGCATGATTACATCACCTTTCATCATACCTTCCTCACAAAACAAGTAAGAGCCTTTAGGCAACATTTTTTTGTTTCGTGGTATGCTCCTCGATTTTTATGGTACCCTGATGCTATCTGAAACCATTCGTTGATGGTCAGTGGCCATATGTTTGATGACTGGAAGTTATTCACATAAATAATTCCATTTAAATTTACAAATAATTACATTACATCTGATTTAAAAATGAAATCTGTTTTTCAGTCTATGCCAGGCATCGGTCTCAAATTCCAAACCGATGCTAAGCAGTATGAATCCTCACGTCGTTAACATCACTCAGGTGCAGTTGATCAGCGCAGGCTTGCAGACTGCAACGATTCCAATCACGGCTTCGGCGTCATCTGCCAAGTACAGCGGCAGCACCAGCGTTCCTCAACAAACCTCGCAGGCCCATCCCCCGAAAACTGTCGGAGCCATCATGGCCCAGCAAGCAGCAGCGGCAGCGGCCCGTGCAGTCACGGTGAACACACAAGCAATTGGAACGGTCAAGCTCCTGCCGACTGGAATGACGCAGACCCAGACGAGCACCACCTTCACAGGCAAGCCCATAGTGGCATCGATGGTGGCACACCCTGTAACTCAAGCCACGCTTCAAGGTGTTCCTACTATAGTCATCAAGCAGGAGGGAGGCCATCAAGTCGCCTCGTCCCTCACCACCAAAGCCGCCATGACGAGTTCGAAACCAGTTGTCGCCAGGATCATTTCTCCTCCTCAGGTTGTCTCAGTTGGAAATCTGATTGCCAGCACATTGGCTGCCTCGCAGAAACAGGGTAACTCAATCCAGGGAGGTGAGTTTCGCATACACGAACTTATGGTTTGCTACATGTTCGAAGGTTGTTAAAAACTACATTGGATTTGTGGTGGTTCAAATTCGAAAATCTATCTTCCAATATAATTTATGCATGTAGGTAACTGAATTTTTTACCCAAAGTTGTAGGGATGTGGCTGGTATGAAAAAATGTGAAAATGAGTAACTTGTGTGAAGATTGTTAAATGTTAGGAATTTTTTGTGAAAAATTCATTGGAAATGAATTTCACAAGGAATCGAGCATAAAACTAGGGAATTCCTATCCATCCCCTACAATCAGTATAATCACCCCGGGGTTCTTAATTTCATAAAAAAAATGTACTAAAATTTATTTTATGATTTTTTTTTTCCAATTCGCCTACGCCGTTCTCAATATTGTAGTGGCTCGTGGGCTGCTGTCCAAAGTTTGAGAACCTTTGCAAAAATTTGTTTCAGAAATATCGAGTAAAAAATGTGATCAAATCAGATTTTTAAAAAAATTATAAAAAAAAATCAAATTTCAGTACATTTTTTATGTAATTAACAATTAAATTATTACAACTAACAATTAAACAATTAAAATATCAAATACATGTAGGTATCTGATATTTTTGATGTGATGTGAGAAACTAAAAAATTGCATACGAACTGGCCACATGCTTGAAGTTGATAACTAAAAATCATATCCTCGTGCATGTGTGTTTTTGGAAATATTACAAAATGACTTGCAACAATGTTGACCAGTATTTGCACCATCTTTTACACAATAGGAGATTTCCTTAGTAGTACTCGCTACTAATAACGTCATGTATTGCGTATCAATTCCTTTAGTTGAGATGCTATCTTGCTGAATTGTGCAACTACATGTCTGCTTTTGCTACATTTTAGGAACTACTCACACAATTAAAATTCAAGGAAGTAATTTAATGCGCCCCATGGGAGGTAAGCCAAGCCATCTCAACATGCTTCAGGCATCTGCGACAGCAACATCAGCCGGAGGACAAGGAGCCCTACCTCGATTAGCGATCGTATCACAGGGTAACACGACGAATTTAATTCCTGTATGCGCCGCTACCATGGCGGGCACATCGCAGCAGAAACTAGTGGCAACGCCCTCGGGTCAAATCGGAATAGTCACGTCGCAGTTAACGACGCAGCAGGCAAGTTCTAGTTGATTAGTAGTAACATGCAAGAACTGCAATCCAAAGTAGAATGTCATATTTGTGAAAGTATTAAGTCGTGGATTTTACATCGTTACATTTTGCTCATTTCTGCCCATTTATTTAATTAGCAAGTAATGTTGGGCAATTTTGTTATTCCAGGGGCATCTTTCGAATGTGAACAAACCAACGATTTTGACGACACCTAGTGGGATTAAAATAATGTCCGCGACCACAGGACCGAACGTGAGTCTCGCGCAGCTGACCGGTAAAACTGGACAAAACGTGGTCGTAACGTCTAGACCTCAGACTCCCACTTCCGTGACCGTAACGATGGGAACAACGGCGGTCGGACAACAGAATCTCATTTTGACCGGAGGGATGCAGTCGTCGCCCTCCGCAGTCATGATCGCTTCGCAAAGGACGCTTAAGCCGGCACATTCGGTCGTCATGGGTGGAGGGGCGACCCCAACGGTGGTGATGGCCACGCAGCCAAGCTTGCGCCCCATAGCGGCGACTGCGGTCACGTCGGTTAACGTGAAAACGCTGCAGGGTGTGAAAGTTATTCCAGTGACGCAGACGAACGTTGGATCCAAAGGGAAAACGCAGCCCGTGTTCGCACGCATCATAACCCCTCCCACCAACCTGACTTTACGACCTGGCACCGGCATCGCGAATGCTGCGCAACAAGGGATCGGCGTGATTCACGCAATGGCGCACGTACCTGGTGCTGGAATGAATCCCGTTACCACTGCCACACTAAATAACATAAGAAATCCTGCACCGCCTAATCTCGCTCAAGCTACAATCATCCGCGTTCAGAACCCGCACACACCCGTGACATCAACCATTTTGTATCCCGACCGCATTTCTAAGGAGCCGCAGTGAGACATGGAACCGGTTTGCCAGGCTCCGTTAAGTTTAATCATGTTTAAATCTGGGTTTAATTGACAGTAATTGGGCAAGTTGCTTACAGAAACCCGTTTCGATCGGTAACCAAATTCACGGAGGGCGGTGTAATTTGGCCTCGGCCTTCGAGTGAATTAACTTTGTAAATTTTGATCGTTTGCCGTGCATATACAACGTGGAAATCGACTTGAGTATGATTAAACGTAACTGCTCGGAGACACGGGACATGCCTCGAAATGATCAAACCAATGTGCGATTTTATTTAATTAATTGTAGATAAATATAATTTCCGTAATGTAATATTCTATTCTTTACACAACCAACTTGTATTTTTTAATTCCAACTTCACCTGTGCGTGTCGATGAAAATTGAGTGCAGTTCCTGAGGGATAATAAAACTAACTTCAATTATATAGAAAGTTCGTTTATATTATAATTTAGAGCCCACTATAAATTCTTCCATTTGTTGGTTCATGGAACCTTCTCCAACACGGTAATCAACTATGTATTTTGTGAAAAAAAATCTTCAGCAGTAATACAGTATGTGCATTGCATCTATTACTGGCACAGAGTTCGCCCAGAATTTTAGAAATGAAATTTTAAACTTCCCTGAATTTTCCAGGTTTTAAAACAAATTTCCCTAACCATGCTGACCACTGAAAGGAAAGGCAACAGTAAACTTAGATTATTTTTTTTTTTAAATTGATGATTTGATCATGAAATTCTTCCTCATTTTTGATTTTATTGACTTGTTGAATTTCCCTGACTTTTTCAAAGTAAATCAGTTTTCCCTGACTTTTCAATTTCCTCAACCTTTCCAGGTTTTCCAGGTCTGGGGAAAGCATTTGGATGTACAACCCACGTTATCACCGAAAATAATATCATGAAGCTTTTCGAAAAAAGCGCGATAAAAATTCTTGTGCCCCACCCTGTACAAATTGTTAACTGATTTCTACTTGTCATCCTTGTACAGCTCATATTGATATATGCTTAGATAACTAAAATTAGCGTATTTATGTGTAAGCGCTTAATATGCACGATATTTTTTTTTTAGTAAATGTTTTATATTTCATTTTCTGTTTTTTCGTTGCAGAAAAGTTACCTTGCTATTGCAGCCACGATCCCAAAGGGACTCCGTAGTTTCGTGTTCGTCTGCTATTAGCATTCAACATTCAATGTCGACCCGTAATTATTTTTCAACTGCCAATCAATTAATTAAATTCTTACTATCTTAAGGTGTATATTTATCGTTAATACTCACTATGGATCCGTACGCAATGGACAAATTCAAGGAGATGGAGGAAGAAATGAACAGGTCAGATTAAGACGTTGTGGTTATTGTGTTGATTTAAGCCTAATTTTGTATCATGTTGTGGTGTCCATTTTTATTCACTAAGCATGTAATGTGCCTTAACCTCCTCGTATCGTTACAATAGCAACAAATTAATGCCTTCTGCCTTTTTAGATTTGAGCAAGAAATTGCTGTTCCACCATTTCATGAGCGTCACCTTCGTCACATCATCGGTGCAGGTACATACATAGATCAACTTGAAAAACAGCACAACCCCTATGGACCTCCACAAAATATTGGTACAGTATTTCGTTATTTAATTTATCACGCACTGAATCTGAATCTGAACGTTCTAACGAATACGTGTCTTGAGCAATTATCATTCCAGAAACTTATTCTGCACTTATAAAACAATACGTACATTATTGAACTTAGGTCCAACACTTCAGTTCTTACCTCATCAACTGCAAAGGCAAGGCCCTCAACCCATACCCACAAGAATATCCAATATAACAATTGACCCAGCGCCTAATGGACCTTCCTCACACATGCAACATAGTCATATCCAGAATCAGTCGATGCAAGGCATGCCGCCGGGAATGCCAACACACGGCATCGCTCCTTTGATGCCTCCAGTGGGCTATATGCCACATTCTGGGATGATGCCCAACTCTCAAAGTGCTTCACCTCCTGAAATGTTGCAGACCCAGTCGCAAGTTGTTATTAAAGCTGCACCTGCGGTATATTCGGCCCCACCTGTCAAAAATAAACCCAAGATGGAGGAACATCGAATGTCCGAGAAATTTTTTTCACGACCGAGTCCAATTGCTGCTACGATACCAAAATTAAGTGACAAGCGAGATCCCGAACCAGCCGCTGCTCCATCGGCTGCATTATCTACTTCAATAAGGCCTGTGAGTGTCCACAATGTGGAACAATTTTCTTTGCAATTCGATGTTTGTACATTTATGCAGGTGACTGACATATTTCTCAAAAATGCAAATTCATGGTTATGTCATAACCACCAAAGGGAATTTTTGCCCATAAATATGGTGTAGAACATGCGACGATATCATGAATGGAATGTTTAACTTTATTGTAATTATAATTAGAGAAGTTTAGAAATGCTCAATTGACACCGATTTAATGCTCTATAGATTGGTCCCGGAATTCCAACTATCACACACGAAGAACCGCCATCTGCTGGCAAGAAAAAGGAAAAGAAGAAAAAAATTGTGAGGACTGCAGGAGGACAGTGCTGGGAGGATCAATCTCTTTTGGAATGGGAAACAGGCAAGTGCTTATTAGCTGCAGAATAGTAACGATATTTTGTGGATAGCTGTTTTGCCGATCACTTTGGGTTTAATTGAGAACGTTTTCTTGCAGACGATTTCAGGATATTTTGCGGTGACTTGGGCAACGATGTTACCGATGAAGTGCTCACGAGGGCCTTTGGCAAATTCCCCTCGTTTTTAAAAGCCAAAGTCGTACGCGACAAACGGAGCAATAAGACTAAAGGATTCGGCTTCGTCAGCTTCAAGGATCCTCAGGATTTCATTCGTGCCATGAAAGAAATGAACGGTAAGATCATACTGATTTATTTACAAATCCTGCATGTGCATTTCTACTGAATATTTAACCACTATATCGAAGTAGGCCCACGCTATTCAATCCATTTTTTTATTTGTACAACATTTCTAGTAGATTCATTGCATGTTTCAAACACATTAAATGTTGTATGTACATGTTTGTGAGTGACAACGATATTTACAGACGTGTTTCTGGTTTCGAACCATGAAAGGTTAATTCAATATGATATGCCCATACTTAGTTTGGTACTGCTGTGCAGATAGGGTATTACACACGTTTAAAATTTACATGTATTGTATTGCATGAACTGTTTGTTTAGGGAATTTTTTGGCAATATGCACGACCCATGGTGACTAAAAATGTTTGCGAGAGATTACACCTAAAATCTGTTATTACTGGTAAATTTTTAATCAAGTTTCGTCCTCGGATTTAATTTCTATTGATATTTATAATTCCGAAATTTTCAAAATAGTATTGGTGATCTTATTCTAGTTTTCATAAGAACATTTGTTTTTCATTATTATTATTATTTCCACAAAAAAAAAAACATTTCGAGGAAAATGTACCTAAGAACAATTATTTCTGGTAGTTTTTCAAAGAAATATTCGTAAAATCCATCTTTGGGAATGTTTGTTTGGTAATATTGACTACAAACCTACCATTTGAGATCTAGTTTTTCAAAAAAGTTCGCCTACGTCGTTTTCTTATTTATTATTATTACCCTACGTCTAAGTAGCAGCAAAAAACGCTAAAAACCGAATTGGCTCCTCCCACAAGCAAGCAAACGCCGCCCTCCTAAAAAGAAAATGGCGGTTTTTAGAGGTTTTTAACAAGATGGCGGCTGTTGAATTTTGCAGAAACGGTTTTTACGGTTTTTAGGCTTCGACCAATCACAATGAAGTGTTTCACTCCTTCTTATATGGTCGTCTGCTGCATTTTACCAGCCAATTAAAATGCAGCAGTAGTTAGCCATAGAGTTGCACTTTTTCCCCAGCACAAAACGTTGACAATGCATGGTGCCAGCCATCGATGTGCTATCACAGCCTAAAATTTTGCAGGTGTCAGATATGGAAATGCCCTGTGATGGCACATTTCACACAATTTGCCAACATTTGGTTCACAAATGTGGGCCGATAGGGGGCACTGCAGTCAACTTGAAAAAACCAAAAATTCGGTTTTTACAACTTGGACGACGCTGTTTAAGGTGGGAGGGGCTTGTTTTTAGGTGATGCAAAAATTTTGCTGCTACTTAGACATAGGGTAAGATTAACAGCAAATCTCTCTCGTGATTGGTTAAGGTTTTTTCATCTTCTCACTGCTGGGATGCTGTCTTGTAATGGTAATTTAGGTAATTTAGGTAGAGCTCATAATGTCCACTCAAATGCACACATCTGAAAAATGACAGTGTTCGTTACGTACCTCCTTAGTCAATGATTCAATTTCCGAAGCATTTAAATATCTGATCCCTTTGGCATTTTTGAATGGCAGGCCAAGTCCTTTCGCCGGTGTTGCTTGAACCACTTTAATGTGGTTATTTTTTGCTAAAGGAAAAAATATTCAAAAAACAAACATCAGTTACATGGTCAGAAATGGAAAATTTTCTGAACACTTAAATTACAGGCATAACATTTTGATAAAATTAGGCCAATCAGGCTACATTAGCCTGTTTGACCCCCACATGGGGTCCTGCACGAGGTGACCCATGTTAAGATTTTTTTAAAGTACCTAGGCCACCAAGAGTCCCTGGGCGGTAGATTCTACGAAACATTTTCACCCCCCAGCCTCCAAACTGACAATTTAATTGCCACGCAGGAACCCATTGGCTGACGAAATTCTAGCTGGACGAAGATACAAAACTAACTATTCCTCCTATTTTATCTTGCCCTCAGAATAAAGGCAAACATTCAAAGAATAGGACCGTCTTCATTATGATAAAAAATCTTGAGTAATATTTATCTCAAAGTCGAAATACCACGTTCACTCGTGGAACAAAGACCAGTTGCAAAACGGCGACTTTTAAGCTTTTCATTCCCATTTCGTGGCAACTAATTTCTCAATAGCAATCCCAACGGTCTAATTACTAGATTTCCCAACAGTAACGTAATAACTAAATAAAACCATGGACAAGTAAAGGTCATTTTGAGAAGCGAAAATCAATAGGCCTAGAAGACGAACGGCAAAGTGAAACTACTACAATGAAAATAACAGCGATAGAAATGAAAATTCATACCATCTTTGATTAAAAAGGTGAGATTGGCAACAGCAGTAGTTTGGTCCATGTTTCGATAATCTTAAATTTCAAACAGCTTAGTTTGCTGGAAATTTACAGGTGAAGAGGCGTCCGAATGAAGTCACGCTACACATGTAATTCATACGACAGGAAGCGAGCGCAGAAGTCAACAGCGGCACTGGTTGAAATCCGATGCATATCAGGTACAAATATAATAGATTTTACTCTTAAAGGTCCGATTCCACATTAAGTCTTTGCGAAGGACATCCGATGATTTTTTTTGCAAAACGGCGAAAATGACAACCAACACGATAACCACGCAAGATGGCGACGTTCACTACCAGCGTTTTAGAATTTCGCAAAGATTCGGGACATCAAAACTGATGCTTTTAAAGCCACTTTGTGTTAGTCTCAAGAAGTTTCGTTACATATAAGGCCAGCAATTAGTTGCTTTTTTAAAATATATACACAAATAATGCCCAACTACCGAGAACAACGCCCGACTAATAACGCCCTACCGACGAGCAACCTCCACTGTTGCAGTCCCAAAAATGCTTTTCCTCAGCTGGAAAACGATCTTGGCGGTGGCAGTGTTGCCGTGCTGCGCGTCGCGAAATTCCCGGAAATGATCCACCGATTTAGAATCGAGTTTACGTTGAGTTTATCCTTCTCGTGCAAATAAATTTATTTCTTATCGGTCGATTTTACTTGATGCATTCTTGTTCTTATATAAGCAATAAGAATTGATCTAAATTTTACGCAGACGATAACTTGGATTTTAAATTTGGGGAAAGTCAAGATTAATTTGTCGGAAATGTCTTAGTACAAGCAGCATGGTTTTGTAAGGAGACCGCTCATTGGCCATCTCTCAAACTCGTAATAAATGACGTCAAAACCGGTCTGGTATCCTTTTCTTCACCCTGCTTCACTCAACAAAAAAAACCCTACGATAAATCAATCTTTTTGTTGCTTTTTGCTTTTGTTGTTTTGACTTTGAACAAAATTTGGAGTTTTAATAATGCTCGAACGACCTCTGTGACATAATAATTAAATCTGCTGCTACTTTTAATAGTTTTGGACCATATGTTTCTTGAATTTAGGGATTATTTTCCACAACGGGGGGTTAGTTTTTCACAAAATTTTCAATAAAACAAACAAAAAACTACATGAATGAATGCAAGACAAAACAATATCCAGTGCCGGCGAAAATTTGCGACAAATTTGATCACCATATATAATAATATATACATAATGTATAGGTGTATAATTTAATGCAAAACCACCGTAGGCGAAATATTTAGAAAAACAACACCATAAATTTTGTAAAAAATATTTCAAAACCACAGGCGAAATAAAAAAAACTACATATACACATGTACATGTACATGTAGATCGTTGATGATGAATCTACTCCATAATTCCATAAAAAATTCCTTTGTTGATATTAGCCTCCCCAATGTTAAAATCCGTACCACTTACCACTAAACAACATTTATTCTCTAGTAGGCTACATTATAATTGTTGTTAGTGTTAGTTTTTCAGATTTTGCAATGTAGACATCACCCCGAAAGGCGGCAACCAGTCCATTCATGCAACCACAGATGGGCAGTTTTTATACAGGGGCAGCGTCATTTTACAACTAAATGCGTGATCGCGCATGCGCAAATGTCATTTTCGTGCAGCGAACTTTTCTCGTGACACCGGTGTATAGAAGCAAAATGGCGGCCACCAAGCTGCCCGACCATGTTTTAGAGGTGATTTTCTCCTATTTGGACCTTCCAGATTTACGCAATTGCTCATTAGTGTGTAAAAACTGGTACAGATTCCTGAACGACGAAAACAACGACGTGTGGCGGATGCACTGCGTCCGCAGACTCGCCGAGGAAGCCTTAAAATCGGACCTCCTGTCAAGTGTTCCTACATACAAGGCGAAATTACGTGCATTTTATCACGCTTGGAATCCAAGCGACTGCTCCAGGAACATTTACATAAAGCCCAATGGATTCACGCTGCACAGAAACCCCGTCGCTCAAAGCACGGATGCAGCCCGAGGGAAAATTGGTTTTAGGACTGGAAGGCATGCCTGGGAAGTGTGGTGGGAAGGACCTTTGGGGACGGTGGCCGTCATTGGGATTGCGACCAAGGAAGCTCCGATGCAGTGCCATGGCTACGTAGCCCTATTGGGATCAGACGATCAGAGTTGGGGTTGGAATTTAGTAGATAATCACCTCTTGCACAACGGGGATAGCCAAGGAAATTATCCTCAACTCAACAATGCCCCGAAATATCAGGTACTCGAGTCGGTGCCTCTTCTGCGTCCATTGTGGCTGCATGTCGATTAATATGTCATTAATTGTTAAAGACATATGTTGCTTCATTTTCATGGGAAGTTTCAGCTGTTTGTGTGTAGTAAGCCCACAGATCTACTTAGGTTTACGAATTGAAAATCTTAATTGCGTTTGGAATATGCTGCTAGTCCCAGTATGATCAGTATCTGACATTGTGACAACTAAAGAAGCACTGATTTCATGATATGAGCATCGGTTTTATCACGACCTATTAAAAATTCATCTGCTGCATTTATCCCTTCTTGGAAGTCTACATTTAGGATTCGTCAAACTAGGCTAGGAGCCGATAGGCTATTGACCTTTGTGTGTAGGCCTACTGCAAATCTAGCATCATGACAGCTTACAACAAATTTATTAAAATATAAGAATTAAGAGTGATTCTTCAGGAAAACAGCCCCATTAGACCAACCATTTCAGTCTGCTATCAAATGTGACAGTTAATTTTCATTGGAAACTGATTTGTTAGATAACTTTGTTGGGAAGCATAGCTCCGACATTTTCCATCATATTTTCTACGACCCATTATGTTAACATTTGGCTTACATTGGGAACCTGGTTTTCACCAAATTGCGTAGTTTTGAAATGGATTAATTCATTAGACTGCCAATCTCTTGAAATATCAGATATTGCAGAAATTGTCCAGATCATTTCACTAAAAGTTTACAAGCCAATTCCTGTACATGTGTACACTTATGAATTTATTGGAAACCTTACATGGGAACTACTATTGTCAGTTTCAACAAATACCGACAGTAATACTGATCATGTAATGGGAGCAGTTCTGATGGATTGATGTTCCATTCTCATTACCAATGATTTTCCTTATTTTGGAATAACTTGCTGTAGGATTGGTATATGGAAAGCACTTGATATGATCACGCCAATTATAAAAAATATTATTAAGCATTCAACAGGACTGTTTAATACATGTAGATTACAAAGACACTAGTGCACGATCAAAATTTGATAATGAGAAGGAATTAATTTGGCAGAGGTATTCAAATTTTGAGGCTTTTATTAATCCTGAAGGTGAAGGAATTCCGAATGAAACTGATAATGATTTGACGTACATATTATAATTAATATAACATGGATCTACTGTACATGTATTGGAGGCCTAGCAGCCGCACCATGAATGGCATGTCATTCAAGGATTTAATTCATCAGATCGTTTATCTAAACAGGCATTGTATTTCACACAGGTTGGAGAGCGAATACGAGTAATTTTGGATTGTGACGATAACACTTTGGCTTTTGAAAGGAACTATGAGTTTTTGGGCGTTGCGTTTCGAGGACTGCCCGATAAACAGTTATACCCTGCAGTGTCTGCAGTTTATGGAAATACTGAGGTCTCTATGGTGTACCTAGGGCCTCCACTTGATGGCTAGCTTGTCTGAAGAGTGTTCACTGAAGACAAACTTTCATAGGTATGCAATTAGGTGAGTAAACCATGAGCAAATGTGCGTTTCATGCACTATTCCTGTTCTGCCAGAAGGTTAACATATATATTTATTTGTGGCTTGATTATTTCCTTACTAAAGTAAAATATTTCGATTTTCCCCATTTATTTCTAAAACTCAAGAAAATTCAAGTTAGGAATACACATGACATCCAAATCGATTTTAAAAATGAATGGAAAAATCAAAAATTCTCTGAATCTACAACATATACAGTGTGAATGGTAACAATTCCATTTTCCTATGTTGAGTTTGTCGTTAATCCAATATGTATTTGATGAAATGCCTGATAAGCAAGGCACCAAAAGGAGAAAATTTGCAATTTGTTCAAATGGGACATCTACCATAAAATGTGCCAAATTGCACATTTACCTAAGCTAAATAATGGCACTTACTAGTTTATGATTTGCTCATTAATGACATTAAATTAATTAAGGATATGTGCTTGTTATTTTAGTGGCTGTGCAGCCTCGTTACTTCGCCAAGAAATAATCGCTGGACTTGCATCCACACTTTCTGGAATTGGAGTAACAAATGCAATGAAATGAAGACACCACAAGGAGATTTAATTCTGAAACGAACCATTCACACTTCTTGAACACAAGTGAAAATTTTTCGTCCTACTAACAACTTGGTTGAAAAGAAGATTCATGATTTCGTGCAAATGAAACGTGAGCACAGTGCCGATCTCTTTTTGAAATACGGATGGTATGAAAGTCGACAAATTTGATCAAATCTAAAACAGATCAATGAAGGTCTGTTTGCATTCTCTTTGGATTACATTTGAAGGGCATCTTACAAGGCTTCTTATTTTTCTTGTAATTTTGTGATTTTTGTGCCAATATCCAAAAGTACCATCGGTTTAATGGCTTACCTCCATTTTTACAGTTTTATCATGATGAAAATGTTACCGATGTCGGGGCATCTCTTCTACCCACTTTTTATACCACTCATTAACCTAATGATGCTCAGCCAATTATATTGACTGTATTGATTAAGAACACTATCCAGCTATAAAAGAATTGTGTATCATGTTGCCGTATGCATTGTGAATGATAAACAGTGACTGACTATTGAATGACGCCTATTAAAAAGGGTAATTAAATCTAAAATAAATAGCAATTCCTCAAGAAAACAGAGTAACCTAGACTAATGTTGCCTAGTGATACAGGAAATCATTGTTCTAGGAATCATGCATGTAATCAATCTTACAGTTGCTCCTCCAAATTCCTCAATTTTTCAACTTTTATTGTATTGTCCTGTATATGGCGAACTCTAGTTTCAAGTTTGTAAAATATTTAACTCTAGTACTATATGTTATGCTGAGTTTTTATCCATACTATCTTTTCATGAGATGACAAAATATGCTCCGCTGGGTACATAGCAGTGCTTAGGTCGGGTAAATGGGCAAAAACTTCATGTAGTTTGAAAATGCATTATAATATTTAAGCCATATGGGTATATTTATTGTTCTGAAAGTATTCACTTTGTTTCATCTTATGTGCAAGCTCATGTATCATGAACACCCAAATCAACGTTTAGCGAATTCAATTTCAGTTACAATGTATATGAAGGTTGACAGAAAAGACATGCAGGAACATAACTGAGCAGATAGCCAAGTCAACCATTAAATCACCTGTTGTGTAACAATCTCAGTTATACCACCTGAACATGTCGTCTGAGACCCGGATTTCCACTAGCACACTAGGGGGTTTAAGTGAACTGTTTAATTATCACTACATGACTAGTGAAAATGAATTCAGTGAATGAATATCTACGATATGTTCGGCTCCAACAGTTTGGTGAAACTACCAACAAATTAGTTGACAATATGGAGTCATTCATTTGCATTAATCATAAAGGAATTATTAACCTGACTGACAGTACCTTAAAGGATAAAAAATTACAAAATGTGATAGGTTGATAACTGAGGGATACCCTTTTTTAATCATCTACTCCATTTCGTCTATTCTTAAAATACTGAGGAAATATTCATTTCAATATAAACCTATTACAATATTAGGTTCTAAACATATTCCATAATTACATAAGCCAAAAGGTGTGATTATTGCAGAAGAATTTCTAGTAATATGCAATCAACAGAAATTATTTGGCATCTATTTGCATTAGGATAAAAAAATGATTATCAAAACTAAAATTTCCAACAATTAAATTTATCACTTTCCTTTGATCCCAATCCTGGAGGCATCCTGCATGTATCTTCCCAAGAAACTTCACTTAGAGGTCAACAACATGTCACACTAGCGTCCCATCTTTGGTGAACCATGATGGCAACCATAACTATTTATTAATAAGTATAACTCAAACAGACCACCATTTCAACAATGGCTAATGTACCTGATTATTTTCTAGAGCAAATGCATGATTATAGTTATGTTGTAACTTTACATTATTTCAATTTTCTACAGAGTTTGGGTTCATTTATGGCGATTTTTGAGTATTTTCCACTGCTAAATTAATGATTTGATATGATGCGATCATTGTGAAAACAATATTTGAATGCTTTGTTTCTGCCTATGCTGAAAATAGTATTGAGTAGCAAGTAATCATCTGAATTTGCAAAGATGTGACTTTTTTTACCCATCAGAACTTTTCATTTGCGTTTGATTTTTCAATTACCATCATGGAAATTTAAAGTATGTTTAGCATAGCATACTTTATTTAAAAAAGAATGTTCAACAGACACTAAGGACGATTATAAAATGACTTACGATCTGATATTGTTGTTAGTTTACGAATTGCCGCATCTTATCAAATAACAAATTTTACGATTTTCACATAGACTAACTGTGAATGAATTTTTAAAGTAAACTAATCTGTATTTCGATACATTGCTAATGTTTGCATACTCTTAGAAATCTGCTGCCTGTCATGATGGTGACTTGCTCATTTATTCATGTATTGCACTCGTTTGTAGCTTAAGTTACCTTAAATTTAGGAATTCCTCTTCAGGTTAAATTTAAAATGTTATAGTCACGAATTTCCTGTTTTTGCATTTGCTTTACTCTAAAGTTAGATTGATCAGTTAGTCACACTTGGTTTCGTATGTCTGGGCTCATGTTAACAAAGGTGTATCAAGTATGGTAATGCGGAGTTTTTCGTCTGAAATTTTTTTGAAAATGTTGTGTAATAACGAATCTTTGAGAAACAGTTCAAAAGTACCTGGTAAATACTACAGTCATCCATGATTCCCATTTCCTATTCTCATAATTTCTGGTGCAGTGCAAGGATACGTATCGAGCTTGAGTGAATTAGAATAACTTGCATTATACGTAGTCACTTTTGCAGTTGGCCTGAATTGGTTTTTATAATTGCTAGTCATTACAATCATCGATTCGTCTAACCTTGTTTAATGAAGAAGTATCAGTTCTAGTCAAGAATTGAAACAGGTACCATGATCTACGTGTATTGCACGTGCAATCGACATCCCTTTAATTCTGTGAAACAGATGTCTCCATTCAGGAAATATATTTGTTACTCTATGAATGTAGATATGGTGCTGGACATTCATTCACAATGTTTTGTGGAAATAAAGTTTTTGCGTATGGAACTGAGTATTTTTATGTACACTCGATTCTGCTATTTATACCTTTATAACCCTTATAACCTTATAACCTTTATTTCCTTGTATATGCTGATTGATCAAGTTCACAGAATCCTTCAATCCCTAAAATCTAGACTGAATCTGGTCAATAATCCCTGCCTTTTAATAATCCTTTTTCAAACCAAAACACGATACAATGTACGACGAAAGGGTATGGGAATCAATACAATCAATTCAGAAATATATATTTTGGAAGGAAAAACAATTTGAAATTATCTGGTACTGGTAAACACTATATACAATTGAGCAGATTTTCACTACGTGACATTGTTTGGATATTTTTTGAAAATCTGTAGTATTACCAGTCGATCAGCACAGTATGGAGGCAGTGAGTAACAAGTTGACCATTGAAATATCCATAATCAAAAATAAAGTTTACACAGTCAATTACAAAACTATTGTATATGCCTCATTAAAAATGTGCGCATAACATGTATATTTTAACCCTACTTGTCTAGTAGCCAAAAATGACACCTGTCTTAGCTGCTGGAATTTAAATTTATTGTGTTTATCCTAATCCTAACCTAAACTTACCTAAAAATGTCATTTCTGATTTAGCTGCCCCTAACCGCCAGGCAATCACTGCCTGCCTACTAGTCATTAGGTGAAGCCAACTTTCTCAAAGTGCCTATGCTGGAGCAGGGCTGCCACAGGGCATTTACCATAGTATAGTCCAAGCTAAAATGCTACGCCAACGAAAAAGCAAATTTTTACAAAATTTCCCAAAATCTGTGAAAAAAGAATCAACTTTGATTAATGTGCTCTTTTGTCGCGTTGAAATGAGCAGGTGGTCGACGGTCTGGTTTTCCTAGTTACATCGGTTTGACGATATCCTTCGTTTCCGTTAGTCCACGATGATGGATGTCCATTGTCCGAATTTGGAAAGTTCCTGATGGCAGGGTAGGATGATATGTTTTCGAGCAACTGGCAAGTTTTCTCCCATTCCTTTTGCCATCTTTGCACGCTATAGTTGGAATTTTTGGCCATCAGGCGTTCCATTATCTTCATGTTGTCCATCATTATTCTCTGCAGTTCTTGCTTTCTTTTCTCCAGGTTCAGGCTATCGAATAAGGTGTACCATTGACTACATTGATCATCACTGGGAGTCATGCATGCTAGCCATTGGCAATATTGATAAAGAGCTCGAAAATCAATACAATTCTTCTGATTGCTACCATCTTCTACCTTTTCCTGTATCTCGTTGCAGAGTCCTCTGATGCTGGCATCTGACGACGAGATCTATGGATGACATCATACATGTGCTCAAGAAGGGTTAAGTTGTCTCTCATTATTTCTAGGCATCGCTCCTCTTCCAGCTTTAATTATGTAATTTTCACATCAGTTTGTTAAGTCAGTAAATTTACTGATGATCAGACAGCAAAAAGTTGTTATCACACCTGGAGCTTTTTCATTTTCAGATGAATATGAAGATAATGTCTTGGTGGGCTGGTGTCAACTGTTGGTTTGGCTGAGGAAACCTATATGATTTAAAAAGCGAACTTGTAGTTCAGAAGCTTTTTGGCCTTTCCAATGATGATTTTCACAATAACTTAATCATGTGCATTAAATTACTCAGTTTTATATAGATTTAATGAAGCCCATATTGTCTGGTTACCAGGATTTGTATGGCATTGATTCAACGATAATGCACGCGAGGCTTTCTTCAGCGGTGCATGCATAGTTTTATGCATTGTAATTGACAATGAAAATTAATGCATGGATGGGATTGGTATCGCCTTGAAAGTTTTTTGTCCATCAAGTGAAAGGTGGTGATATAATACATTAGGGTAATTCAATAGAAGATTAGATGATTATGAAATGGAGCACGCATTCATGGCGATTAAATGAGCTGCAGGCATGTATGGAGATATTACAAAGCGTGTCCCGACAACAATCGATTTGGAAATATTCGCAACTATACCCTGCAATCAGGCAAGCGAAACGTAGGTGGCATAAGCAAGGAATGATGAGGAATTTTTTTTATCACAAAGCAAATGTGAAGAAATTAGCAAAGGTCACCAATTTATCAGTATGAACACGTTTTAAATTTTGTAATTGAAATCTTTAAGTTAGAATTTATTTAAATGAGGTTCAATAGTTTTATGGCTTTTGAGTGTGGGGAATCAAAAATAAAGAAAATCGAGATCAATGAAAGTTTTCTCCAAAGTATCCACGCAGTCAATAATTTGTTTTAGCATGCCTTAACATGAAACTTCAAATTTGTATGATTGTTTCAGATTAGCATTTGAAATGGAAAAAATTTGTTGTTCACCAAAGGATTTTTAATTTGTGTGTGTAATACATTTGGTGGTTCACTATTTAATGTACGTGGTATAAGCAAGGAATTGTGAGAAATTTCTTTTTTCACAAAGCAAGGGTGAATATATTCGCGAAGGTTACAAATTTTGTTTTTATAAAAACGTTTTAAGCTGAAATATTTGGAACAGTTCATATTTAGGTTCAATGGTTTTGTGGCTTTCCAGTCTGTTGGGAATGAAAACTACAGAAACTATAGAACGAAATTCTTCTCCAAAATCCATGTATTTAAAAATTTGTTCGAATTTGTATGATTGCTACAGAGTAGCATTTGAAATGCATTTAATTGAACAAATTTATCATCAACAGATTCTTTTTAAACTATTCCAATTATTTTTTCAGGTCTTTTTAAACTATACCAGTTATTTAGTGTTGTGTCCCATTGAAATTAGATGGGAAAATTCAAAAAAACGACGAACCTTAACGGGAAGTTCCTCTTCCACCCCTGCCATGATAAAAAATTGAAAAATTGTATACATAAAATCTCTGCGAATAATGAATAAATCGTCGTGA